>PVKM010039890.1:0-13618 GCA_004027735.1 Carollia perspicillata | reverse complement strand
GGTATAGCGGTAGTTCCACATGGAGGATGGGTTCCACATGGAGGTTGAGAGAAAGAGGAGTCAAAGGCAGTGCACAACAGAGAGAAGTATGGGGACCAGTGCACCAGGTCCCCATACCTTATGGTGGGAAAGGGTTTCCCCAGATCAGGACAGGTGTGCATGATTGGGAGTGAAGAGTGGGGCAGAGCTGCTCTACATAGCTTTCCAGGGCCACAGGGCAGAAGAGGATAGACTGGGGTGAAGATAATCAGTTTGTGACAGAACTGGGACAATTTCTGGATCTGCTCATGCCTCTAACTGCATTTCTAAGCACATTTAAAAAAATTTAATTCTCATGTTTAGAAATGTAATTTTGCTGCTGTTGAAATTCTATGTGTGGTCTTTCCTCAGTCTCTCTGCTTTAATTGTGTACCCCTGGCTCTGTGCCTCTGTGCTGGCTGGCTTGGAGATTCATAATTTCAGGCTGACACCATAGCAACCATTTAGTTTGATTCAAGATTCCAGTGTCATTTCTGGCTGCGCTTGAATAGGACTCCTTACAGCAACAGCAATTATTTCTTCATTTCCAAGGAAACTGTAAACAGAAGGTCAGCTTTGGCCAGGCCTCTTAATTTTCCTCCCTTATACTGACAAGTTGATTTGGGAAAATTGGGTCTATTGTCATTTCTCCACCCTGCTCCCCCTGCCCCCGCTGGTGACAGAGGCAGTGGCATCCAGGATGACAGAAATGGGGCTGGCTGGGATAAGGCACAGAGATAGAAGATGGGCTCTTATAGCAGCTTCAAATAAAGTCAGAGCCTATCTTGTGTCCTGAACCCTGCCTCTTTCCCCTCACTCTCCCCAACCCAGCCTATGAGTCCCAGCAGAAACCAATGCTAGCTAACATTCAGGGAGTGGCCTTGGGTTGGCCCTGCCTCTTCACTTGCTTAGCAGAGGCCTGAAGCTGCCACCCTCCAGCCCTCTAGACCCCGAGCTTCCACAGCCTCTGCAGGTGAGATTCTAAAGTCCCTTGTCTTAAGTTCTAAGTCCAGCAAGCACAATACCCCATTACCTACCTCCCCATTGTGGTGCTTTACCTTCCCTTAAGAGCCTCTTGCCTCAGTTGCCCTGTCTGTTTCTCCGGACCTCCTGAAGACTAACCCCTTTGGCTGGACCCTTCTCTCTGGAGTCAGCCTTTGCTGCAGTCTGTTCTGTGAGCCCCTCCAAACCCTAACACCACCAAGTCTCCTGTTGTCTCTGATTCCTTCATCTGTTTGAGCTTCAGTTTCCTTATCTGTGAAATGGAGACACTAACAGCCCCCTCCTTGCAAGGGACTTGAAAAGTTTTCAAGGTTCTCATGGTACTCAGAAAGGGTATCTGTCAACAAAGCTGCAGACTCTTCCTTATGGATCTCAAGTGGATCCACTTTTCCCTCAGTGTACCATATTGTAGGTGGCAGGAATGGTCAACATGCTGTGTTTTCCCCCCCAGTCCAGCTGTGGAAGCATGCAGCCTGGGTCTCCAAAGAAAGTCTGTGACAGCACTGCCACTGTCCCCCACCCTACTTCACTGCTGTGTGACAAGAAGGGACTGGGGGATTGAATAGCTTCCTCACCTCCACTCAGCCAGCTCCACATCTTAGGGTCTATGTCTTGTGACATCCCATTTCCAGGCAGCACTGTCTGTGTTCATGAAGCCTCTTTCTTTTTTTCTTTAATTACTATATTGTTGTTCAATTACAGTTGTCTTAATTTTCTCCCTACCACTCACCTTCAAACCCAGCCAAACCCACTTCCCTTCCTTGCTTCCACCCTTCCCCTTGGTTTTGTCCATGTGTCTTTTATAGTAGTTCCTGAAAACCTTTCTCCCCACTGCCCCCTCCTCTCCCCTCTGGCTATTGTTAGATTGTTCTTAATTTCAATGTCTCTGGTTATATTTTGTTTGCTTTTTTCTTTTGTTGATTATGTTTCAGTTAAAGGCAAAATCATATGGTATTTGTCCCTCACCATCTGGCTTATTTCACTTAGCATAATGCTCTCCCGTTCCAACCATGCTGTCACAAAGGGTATAAGTTCCTTCTTTCTCTCTGCTGTGTAGAATTCCATAGTGTAAATGTACCATAGTTTTTTGATCCACTCATTTACTGATGAGAACTTAGGTTGGTTCCAGCACTTGGCTACTGTAAATTGTGCTGCTATGATCACTGAGGTGCATAGGTTCTTTTAAATTGGTGTTTCAGGGCTCTTGGGGTATGATCCCAGCAGTAGAATTGCTGGGTCAAAAGGCAATTCCATTTTTAGTTTTCTGAAGAAACTCCATACTGTTTTCCATAGTGGCTGCACCAGTCTGCATTCCACCAATAGTGCACTAGGATTCATTTTACCCAGCATCCTCTCCAACACTTGTTTGTTGCTTTGCAGCCACTGGCCATTCTCACCAGTGTGAAGTTGTAGCTCCTTGTGGTTTTAATTTGCATCTCTCTGATGGCTGGTGATGCTGAGCATCTTTTCATATGTCTCTGGGTCCTCTGTATGTCCTCCTTGGAGAAGTGTCTATTCAAATTTTTTGCCAATTTTTAAATTGGGTTTTTTGTTTTCCTGGAGTGGAGTCGTGGGACTTCTTTATACATTTTGGAGATCAAATCCTTGTCTGAGGTATCATTGACAAATATGTTTTCCCATAGAGTTGGTTCTTTTTTCATTTTAATGCTATTTTCTTTAGCTATGAAGAAGTTTTTTATCTGATGAGGTCCCATTTGTTTATTATTTCCTTTATGTCACTTGCTTTAGGGGATATAACAGTGAAGATGTTGCTGCATGGAATGTCTGAGATTTTCCTGGCTATGTTTTTTCTCTAGGACTTTAATGGTGTTACAGCTTATATTTAAGTCTTTTATCAACCTTGAATTTATTTTTGTGTGTGGTGTAATTTGGTGATTCAGTTTCTTTTCTTTTCTTTTCTTTTTTTTTTTTGCATGTAGCTGTCCAGATCTCCCAACACCATTTGTTGAAGAGGCTATTTTTGCTCCATTTTATGCTCTTCCCCCTTTGTCGAATATTAATTGACCATAGAGACTTGGGTTTACTTCTAGGCTCTCTGTTCTGTTCCATTGGTCTATGTGCCTGTTTTTATGTCAGTACCAGGCTGTTTTGATTACAGTGGCCTTGTAATACAGTTTGATATCAAGTATTGTGATCCTTCCTGCTGTGTTCTTCTTTCTCCAAATTGCTGCAGCTATTCAGGGTCATTTATGGTTCCATATAAATTTCTGAAATCTTTGTTCTATATCTGCAAAATATGCTATTGGTATTTTAATATATTTTGTTTATTTATCTTTAGAGGGGAAGGAAAGGAGAGAAGGAGAGAAATGTTAATGTATGGTTGCCTCCCATGCATCCCCCGCTGGGAACTGGCCTGCAACCCAGGCATGTGCCCTGACTGGGAATCGACCCTCAATCCTCTGGTTTGCAGGCCCATGCTCAGTCCACTGAGCTACACCAGCCAGGGCTCTGTTGGTATTTTAATAAGGATTGCATTGAATCTGTAAATCCCTTTGGGTAGTATGGCCATTTTGGTGATGCTAATTCTTCCAATCCATGAACATGGCATGCTTCCATTTGTTTGTGTCTTCCTTAATTTCTCTCTTCAGTGTTGCATAGTTTTCTGAGTCTAGGTCTTTTAGCTCCTTGGTAGGTTTATTTCTTGGTACTTTATTTTTCTTGTTGCTATAGCAAATGAATTTTTTCCTGATTTCTGTATCTGATATTTCATTGTTGGTGTACAAAAATGCCTTTGATTTCTGAGTATTGACTTTGTATCCACCTGTTTTGCCAAATTCATTTATTAGGTTGAGCAGATTTTTGGTGGAGTCTATAGGATTTTTTATGTACACTATCATGTTATCTGCAAACAATGATGGTTTTCCTTCCTCCTTTCCAATTTGGATGCCTTTTATTTAGTTTTCTTGTCTGATTGCTGTGGTTAGGAGTACCAGTACTATGTTGAATAGGAGGGGTGAGAGCAGGCATCCTTGTCTTGTTCCTGGTCTTAGTGGGAACATTTTTAGTTTTTGCCCATTGAATTTGTATTGGTTGTAGGTCTCTCATATGTGGCCTTTATTATGTTGAGAAATACTCTCTCTATTCCCACTTTACTGAATGTCTTTATCATAAATGGGTACTGTACTGTATCAAATGCTTTTTCCACATTTATTGATATGATCATGTGATTTTTGTCTTTGCTTTTGTTATGTAGTGTATTATGTTTATTGATTTGAAAATATTGTACCATCCTTGCATTCCTGGGATGCATCCCACTTGATCATGGTGTATGATCTTTTTAATGTATTGCTGGATGCAGTTTGCCAATATTTTGTTGAGGATTTTAGCATCTATGTTCATCAGTGATATTGGCCTGAAGTTTTTTTCTTTGTTGTGTCTTTATCTGGTTTTGGGATTAGGATGATGCTGCCTTTATGAAGCCTCTTTCTGTTGTTAGTGGCAGAGCCAGTGAAAGCCAGGGGAAGTCCTTCAGGCACAGTCAGATCCAGGGCACAGTTGATAACATTAGCTCTGCTTCCATTTGTTTCTATATCTCCCTCTATTTGGCAGCTTCTTTCTACAACTTTCTCAAGAGGGGGGATATGGCTAATGGCTGTTTCAGATTTATTTCCTTCCAGTGTAGCAGAAAGAAATCTTCTCTGCCTCAGCATGCATATGTCACTCCTAGAGAGGTCTCTGAGCAGCTCAGTGAGTCCTGCACCCCAGCTTGCCCCCCTCAGATGAGTCACTGTTTTCAGGGGGGTAATAGTCTATGGTTGGCCTATTCCAGTTTGCAGACTTCCACCAGGTGTTGGGGTATATGTGTTCATGTGTGTATATGCATGTGTGTGCACACAGCTGCATAGCTTTCTTAGTGCCACAGGTAGTGGGGAGAATTTTTCCAGATGTTGGGGATCTTATCAGAGGAAGAGGGGCAGACATGGGCCATATATCCTTCTGTGGAGGCTGTTGCTCCTGGATGTCTAGAGCCCTCAAGGCCATTCTTTACCAGCATTAACTCCCTGAAACAAAGACCAATGTGTCACTAAGTTGTCCAAAGTCTACCCAGGACTTCCCAGCTAACCTAGCCCAGGCAGACCCATAGGCAGGCCCTTGTTTCTCAAACACAGCATGCCTGTCTTCCCTCTTCTCCCCAGAGCTGCATTCTCCTTCCTCCTCTCCCATACTGCCTTATATTTCTGTGTGTTCCTTCTCTTTACCTTTAGCAAATATTCCATGAGCACCTACTGTGTGCTAGCACTCTGCTATAGGCCCTGGTGGGTCAATCCAGGAGCCGTAAAGACCTGTTCTTGCATTTTCAGTGCTTACAGGCTAGATCACACAATGACAGAATGATAGAGGACTCAAGACTTAGAAAATTTTAGTTCAAAGTAAATAATTAGTAGGCCTAGTAGGTAATGCATATGTTAAAGCTATTGTTTCAGGGACTGCAGATAAGTCCCACCACTCCAAGGAGAGACAGCTGACCTCCTGGGACACAGCTAAAGACTACTGCCTGGAGAATAAGTAGAGGCATCAGGCCATTGTGTTCCAGACAGATAGACAACTGCCTGCCTCTGGGAACAGCTAACTTCCCAGGGCAATAATACTACAGTTTTTAATCCAATTTTCCCTGGATTTCAAAACCCCTCACTGTACTTTGTTCTCTGTTATAAAAAGGCTGGCTTGGAAAGAAAATGTAAGACTGTGCATTAGGTATGAACCCACCATCTTCTCTGATCATTGGCCATCTAAATAAAGTGCCAATAAAGATTCAGTTCCTGTCTCTGCTTCTTGGATTCGGTATGTGACAGGCAGCACAAATGCCAGTATTTTCTGGTTTCAAGATTACAAACTCTGGAAAATACCAGGAAGAGGAAATATGCTGCAGGAGCAACCATCAGGGGCCTTGGCATGGCCTGTGGCCAGGGAAGCTCCCTGGAGGAAGTAACAATAACTTCTGCAGGAACAGCAGCAATGAGGGGCCACATTCCATGCAGGAAGGAGTGCATGGTCACAGGCCATGAGTTTGGGGGTGTGAGTGTGGTGAGAGAAAAAGTGACAGCAGCTTGGGCAGTGGTAAGGCCTAGATGGGCCTCTGGCCAGTTACAGCCCTTTCAGGAAGTATCTGAGGTTTTACTTCCTTCAGGAAGCCCTTTGTGACTCCCCAGCCCTTGCTGCTTGAGCATTTACAAACTGCATTTTATTCAGTTGTGCCCTTGTCTATTTTCTTCCTTAGGCTTTGGGCTCCTAAAAGGAAGGGTATTTTGTTTTTATCTCAGAGTCCCTAGTATCTGATATGTGTTCTGACCCATGGAAGGGGATCAGGAAATGTTTGGGGGGGATCTGGAAATGTTTTGCTTAAATGGCAACAGAGTCCTAGAGAGTAGCACAAAAGACATGAACCCTGCAATGACCCTGCTGGTCCAAGGATCTTTACTTTTTCATTGCTTCTAGAGGGTCAGGTCACTGGGGTTTTATGTCAGGCTGGGAAGCTCAGAGTCACAAGTTTTCTTCTTCTTCCTTTCTCTTTCCCTCCCTCCCTCCCTCCCTCCCTCCCTCCCTCCCTTCCTTGTGCTCTTACTAAGGAATGAACCTGCAATCTTGGCATATACAGACAACTCTCTAACCAACTGAACTACCTGACCAGGGCTCAGAGACAGTTTCATTGAAATGGTCAGAAAGATGAAACTAAAAAAATACTATGTGTCATTGGCCTCCCTTAAGACCTGCCGTATTGTGCTTAGTTGTTGCAGAATAGGAAGGAAGCCATGACTTCTGATCTCTTTTTCCACAAGCTGAAAGAAGGGTGCTAATGTGTCCCCTCTAAGGAAAAGAGCCAGGATTATTCTCTTTTGATTCTATTCAAAATCGACCCCCTCATTACAGAACAGTGGGAAATACTCAAAGTAAAAAGGAGAAAGGGAGAGGAGGGAGTGAGTGAGAGAGAGAAGTGGGGGACAGTGGGAGGGAATGAGGGAAGGAGAGAGAGAAAGAGAGAGAAGGAAGAATGCAGAGAGAAAGGGTAGAGAGGGCAGAAGAGGGGAAGAGGAGAAAGAGAGAGAGAAAGAGAGAAGAGAGATATTGAAACTGGAAAAGAGATCAGCATTCGGGCTGCCTGTCACTACCAAACCCAATAAGCAATGGCAGTGATTGAATCTTTATGGACACTTTATTCAGATGGCTGACAATCTGAGAAGATGGTGGGTTCATACTCTAACAGACCATCTTGTCCTCTCTTTCCAGGCCAGAGTTTTTATACTGGGGGAATAAACAAGGTGCAGTACGGTGTTGCAGAAGTTGCAACATTCCTGTCCTGGGCAGTTAGCTGTTTCCAGGGGAGGGTGGTCATCTGTCTCTCCCTAGAACACAAAGGCCCAGATGCCTCCAGTTGTCCCCAGGTGGTAATCTTTAGCAGTGTCCCAGGAGGTCAGCTGTTTTCCCAGGAGCCAGGGACAGGCTTTATCTGTAGTTTCTGAAACAAAAGCTTTAACATATACATTACTTGCTAGACTTATACCTTTTTACCTTAAGCTAAAATTTTCCAAGTCTTGAGTCCCCTATCAATATATTAGTCTCTATTTCTACTGTTCGCAGAATTTAGTGTTTTCTGTAGTGTCTAAAGTACAGAACTTAAATTCCAGCTTTGTCACCAGTAGCTTTGGGGCTCAAGGAAACTTCTTTCCTCACTGAGCATGTTTCCTGATCTGAGAAATGGGTGCAAGGATAGTCACATGAGATGAAGGAGCCTCAGGAAGAGCTCCAAGAGTGTTAGCCACTGGTATTCAGCACTCTGCATGTTACTAGAAACACTTCCCCTCTCCACAAGATTTTATTTATTTTTTGAGAGGGGAAGAGAGGGAGAAAGAGAGGGAGAGAAACATCAATGCGTGGCTGCCTCTTGTGTGCCCCTCATACTGGGGACCTGGCCCACAACCCAGGCATATGTCCTAGACTGGGAATCAAACTGGTGACCCTTTGGTTCACAGGCTGGCACTCAATCCACTGAGCCATACCAGCCAGGGCACTAGAAACACTTTAAAACCACATATTTAAAGTCTTTTACTGTGTATATTTTAATTTCCTGCGCCAAATAAACCACATTCAAGACTGGCTGAGTGTCTGTGCCTTCAAGTAAGCTGGGTGCCTTCCATCTCCCCAATTCTCACTCCCTGGGGGTCTCCTTTGCCTTTGGAGGAGAAAGCAGGGACCACGTGGGATGAGGTATGGGGGGAGGGGCTGCTTTGTGGCAGGATGCACTAGGCCCGTTTCCTAGGAAACCCATGCTGGGAGAAGGGACTATTGAAAGCTCCTGGGATTCACAGGGCACCACAGTAGGCTCTTGCTGGTCCCTAGTGCTGCCTGCTCATTGTGCTTCTAGCCTCCAGCCCCCCCTCTGGGGCTCAGTTTTACTGTGTGTATATGGAAAAGGGTGGAGGGGACATTGGTGCCTTGGTTTCTGAGAGTTGCTTGGGCTCTGCCTGTGTTTCTTGCCTTGTCTTGAGCTCACCTGGGTACTGTCCCAGACTGCCAGCCTCCTCTCCTCATTCCAGGGGACTGGCTGGATCTAGCCCCTAGTGGCTCCTCAGACTCAACTCCCATCCACTCTTATCACAAGCAGATCTACCCCAGCTAGGGTCCCAGACATTAGTGAGTTGCTGGCTCTCTCTGTTCAGGGTACCTTCCTTACCTTTCTGGGATAGCCCCTGGGAGGTCAAGGGAAACGTTGTGCCATGCTTAGTAGGCAGTGAGGGTCACTATTGCACTCACCTTGAATTTTGTTCGTCATCTCCTATCTTGCCTAGCCCACTCCCCTTTCTGGAACCCCCAGTACACAGTACCCTTTTCTATCTGTTCCTTGGAAAAACAGGAGAGTAGGTACCACTTTGAGGCTCCTGCTATGTGCCATGCAAATCTCATATATCACCTCTAATGTTCACAGCAAACCAGGGAGGAGGGTATGATGCCCATTGTGCAGAAGTCTGAGGCTCAGAGAGACCAAGACTTCACAGCTGGCAAAGCTGGGGTGTGTGTCAAGGTGCTTGTTTTTTGGACTAAACCACATAAAAACCAAGGTCAGTTCACAAGAAACAGGGCACAGTGCAGTTGAAGGTTATATAGTATCCAGTAGCAATGGCTTTCTGCATCTTGACTTTCAACTCAGCGCTCTGGTTCCTGGAGACCACAGTGAGCACCTAGGGTGGCTCTGGGAGAGAAGTAAACCCCAGGTTGTCAAAACTACTGTGCTGGTTTCTATTTTTGCTGATTTCTGTGACCAGCTTCTCCAAAGAAGGCATTTTAAGTCTTAGAATTGTCATGACCTGTACAAATGTTCATAATGAGCTATGTCCGGGCAAAGATATGGATTATTCCTTAATGTTCAGCTAATTTGCATGAAATATCTATGAACTGTGAGCAGAGACACCTGTGTGGGCCTGTGTCTGATTCATGCACAGTTGTTCGTGTTTGGGGTAGAAGGGACAGGGAGCCTTGTTATCTTGCACTGCCCTGGGAGCAAAACCTGCCCTCAACTCCTACCTGTTCCAAGGCCTGTCCTGGGGCTCAAGGGAGCATGGGCAGTGAGGGCTCCCCCAGAGCTAACTGTGAATTTCTGCTCTGTAATTGAAGAACTATGTGGCTGTGAAGCAATTCTTTAACCTTTCTGTGCCTAAACTTCTACATCTGTTAAATGGGAAAAATAATAAATGAGTTAATATGCATAGAGTATTTAGAACTGTGCCTGGCAAAATTCATCACCGGGTAGAGCTGGATAGAGCAGGCAGGACGTCCCAAGTGTGGGCTATGCCCTCAACTTCTGGATGGCCCTTAAAGTGAAGTGGCCATCTGGGCAGACACCCTGTTGACTGGATGGTGATTTACACAAGCAGTGGGCAAAGGATCCTCACCACCCTCTTCATGCCCCTGCCCCAGCCCCAACATGGAGTTAGGGTGAGGATGGAGAGCTATCACAATCTCAGGATGTTTTGAGCTCTTACACTGGCTGTAATCCTGTCCCCAATCCTCTGCCCAGAGATTTGGGCATTTTTCCCAGAAAGAAATTTTCAGGATCCTGAGGAAGTGTGTAGTTGGAAAAAAGCACCTCAAGGAATTCTGATAAAATTCCTCCCCTATTGAGAGTTATTGATGTGAAAAATTTTGATATTAGAGAAAAAACACTTGCAAAGACTTTTGAGACAAACATGACCTGAAGTCTTAGATCTGGCAAGAGCCTCAATCCCTGAAGAAAGAATGGGTGAGGATGACAGTGGGGCAGCCCTAGCAGGGCACCTGCTTCCAGAGTCCCACTGAGTAGCTCTGGCTGCAACTGTTTCAGCAAAGGCAGGCGGTGGCCCAGATCCTCACCCACCTATCCCCCTGGGCTCAAAGTGGATACTGAGTCAAGTCACAGGCCTCAACAGCAGTATTCCAGTGAAGAGAACTCATTTTCTGCCCCTCAGACCCAGGGCATGATGCCAGCACTGAGTGTTGCCTCTGTCCTGGGGATTTTCAGTGGCCACTCTTGGTCAAGCTCTTCTCTCATTAGTTTTCTTCCAGGTCCCCTTACCTGTCTTCTGGGAAGAACCTGAATCCAGACAGTTCTGCCTGTCACCCAGCTAGCCTTAAAAGAGTCAGGAGAGGTCATCAGGGACCAGATGGTGATGGACTTGAAACTAGGGAGCAGGTGGTGCACAGCCATATTTAGGAAAATATCACTCTCAGCAGGTATGATGAGAGGATTAAAGGTGGCAGCATGGAGGAGCAAGCCATGGTTGTTGGAGGGAAGCCAGGGACTTGTCTTGGCATATGATAGTATCCCCTGTCTTCTACCTTAGTAGGTATGCTTACGTGCAGTGCCTGGAGGTGAGTTAATGAAGATCACAGAGGTGTCTAAATTTACCCTTCAGGGGAGATATTAATAAAATTTGTAACTGGTGAAGCAGGGTTTACATTGTGGACAATGTCTTGGAGCAGGGCCCTTCAGTGCCAGTCCCACTGGTATGTCCTGGAGAGATGCTTCAGGGGCAGTCAGGGCACTCATGGGGCACAGAACAGTGGCTATTTGTTGATCAGCTGTGAAGTGTTTCCCTATTTTTCAGACCTGGTATAGCCATACTGGTGTGCACTTCTGAAAACTAGCATGGGAGCAACACTGTAGGAGACTCCGCAGGTAGGGAGGCAATTGAGGAGATCGTTATGGCATCAGATGATAAGGTCTGAAAGGGGAGATGACAGTGAAAATGGCTTGGAGCAGAGAGTGATTTATGAGACTGATTATAGTCTGCTTGTGAAGGACATGGGCAAATGTTTGTAGAGGAATCCCAGATCATTAACTGGGGTTCCTGGGCTGTTCACTGAGGAGTTTCCAAGCTTCATAGTTTCTATGGCACTAGGAATAGGGTATGAGTGTCAGACTCTTCTAGCAGCTAGTTGGGGCATAGCCCATTCACACTGTGCCGTGCAGGTATATTGCTTGCATCTAGAAAGAGGAAGGGTAGGGGTCCTGTGTGGACAGTCCTCTTAGACCTCGGAACAATCTTTCTCTTTATTCATTACCTATCCTCCTAATTCTGGCCTCTGACCCTCCAGGCCTGGCACTTCCTTCACCGCTACCCTAGTTCAACACTGGGATCAGCCTCTTGACAACCAGTGGGAGGGAATTTATCTATTTGGCTGGGCCTGCTCCCAGCCCTGGAGGATCATGGCACCTCCAATTACTACAGGTGCAAAATAATTTCATCCAGATTCACAGGATGGCTGAGGAGCTCCATGCTCCAGCTTTATTGAAAAGTGCATTGTTCTCCTTCCTTTCTCAAAAATATTTATTTATGCTAATCTAGAACCAGCTAACTTCTGCATGGGAAATTGCTCTATTAAATCTGCCTCCTGGAAATACTGTGCCTGGCTGATAAGATGTCTCTGTCTCCCCTGTCTGGAGGGCGAGGCTGGGCAGCCTCCTCCCTCTGATTGAACTCCCAGGCTGAAATGCCAGCTGCCCGAGACAAGTGGACGACCCCCATAGATGCAGTGAGGTCACCTGCAGCACATGCACACACACACACACACACACACACACACACAGCGATAGACCTGGGCAGCCAGAGAAAATACAAGGCTCAGATAAACCCAGAGCCTGCGTGCCGGGGAGAACAGAAGACTGCTTGATAAACTCAGAGGGGATGTGCCTGTGGACAGAGACCGGGAGCCCTGGACACCCAGAAAGCACATCTGTGAACCTGCCCTTCAGTCTGCTGCAGCCAGCAGGAACAGAAAAATCGGTCTGACCAGTTTGAAATCAGCAAGAGGGGTTTTTTTTCTTTTTTTTTTCAGTTATATTTTTATACTTTTTTTCTGTTTTTGCTTATTTTTCTTTTTTCTTTGTTTTCCCTGGTGTGTAAGCATGTGTGTGTTTATTTGATTTTTCTGAAGAAATTTTTTACATTTTAATTTTAATTTTTTATGTCAACACTTTTTACCTCTCTTTCCTTATTTCTTGTTTTATTCCTTCTTGCCTTCCAATTTTATCTATTCTACCTTCCTTAGTCTGCTTTCTTTTTCTTTTCTTTTTAAATACGCACAAATGTGACAAAGAAAATCGGAACTGTTAAAAGACCAGAGTTGGTCCCAAAGAGGAGGCATCCTAACAGTTGAGACAGACAAATTTCACTCTGCAATTACAAGGAACCTGCAGGATACTGCATATCTGCATCATTATTTCTACCTTATTCTTACATCTTCTATTTGAATAATATTTTGTATTCCTCTTCCTTCTGTTTAGTCTTCTTTGGCTGAGCATATTGTATTGAGTGACAGATTTCCCCTGTTCTCTCAGTCATAGTGTATTGTTAATTTAATGTTCTTCACGTCACCTGTGTTCCATTAGCACACAACTGAAGGTCTGAAACTCCTTATTCTTGGTATCTAGATTCAATAGATTCTGTCCTATGGTTGTTGCTCTAATATTATTGTAAATAGTAGCTGTTCCATACTATTGTAAATACTACACAACACCCCTCTAAGCTCCTAGCCCACTACATGGTTTTCTGAACTCTATTACTGTAGTGGTTAACTCTATTCTCTCAGTCACTATACCTATTTACTCTCATTTATTCTCACCTTATCTCAGAATCTGACCTCCCACAACCTCACTGCTGTCTAGATCTAACTCACAACCCTTCCATCCTGAACAAAAGACTTACATTCATTCTCCCGTTTCTAAAAGCGACTTGTTGGGTGATATATCACAGTTAATACTACACATAGCCAAAGGATTTCCTACCTCTTCCTTACAGGCTGCTACTGTAAATAACATAGAACACTTTCTTGCTGTCTTAAACCATTTTGCCTTACCCTCCCAACGGATCACAAACAAGAATAGGAGGAAGCAGTGAACAAACACTAGGATACCCAAAGGAGACTGCACTACTGACCCTCACAGGCACTCTATCACAGAAGCTCACACCATAAACCCGGAGAGCAGAATCAGATAAATTTGAGAAGCCGAGGCTAATAAGAAGAGTCTCACAAACAATGGGAAGACAAAGAAACAATCCCCAAATGAAAGGGAAAGAGGAAACATCACAAAGAATGCTAAATGAAA
>PVKM010039889.1:0-13609 GCA_004027735.1 Carollia perspicillata | reverse complement strand
GCTATAAATATAGAAAAATAATAGAAACAATTTGTTCTTAAAGTTAATTATGAGTATCAAAGTTGATATGAATTCTCTGTTGAGGGTACAGTTAAGCTCTGATCTTTCCATAGGGATGCGGCTGCTTCCCCTAGAATGGGTGATCTCTGTTTTAAGAAGCCCTCCAAGGGTGATTCTAATGCATGATGAGCTTGGAGAGGCACTGACCTAAAACACCCTTTTGAAGATACATGCCTCTTAAAATTTTGACAGAATATTACAGTGGGGAAAATCACTCTTCCCTTGTTATCACATTACTCCTGGGAATGATTTAGCTGTGTGGGGCAGGGACTGAACAAAGCCACAAGAATGCAAGATTTCAGTGTACAACTACTCCAACAAATGTCTTAGAGCATTTGTTTTAAAATGCTTCCTGTAAGCCACTGTACAAAGATGTTTTTGTTCTGTTTTGCTTTTTGACATCCAAACCTATGCAGGGTGATTATCAAAATATTCCTCTCTCTCCCCTGTCCCAAATATAAAACCTCTTAACTCTTGCTTTACTTTTGTTGTTCTTTTTTTTATACAGCTCCCTTCTACAGAATAATTGGAGTGCAGAAGTACTTAAAGCTTTCTGCTCACTGCAATTCTTAACCTTTGCCCAGTAACGGGTCAAACCCAACTGTTGGTAGGTTACCCAGTAATTAAAGTGCTTCCACAAGCAGCCTGACACTGACTTACCCAGCTATTAGCAAAGGACAGGAATAGGGTGACTTAGGATGCAATTTTGTTTTCCTGTAAGTGGAGGCAAACTGTTAAATGAGAATTTTCTGTTTTGAACTTCCATATCCCCAAGATCAATTTGTGAGACTCTGTACTTCAGAAACAGGAAGCTCTTCAGGTCCAACCATTCTCTGTGCCATGTTTCTCTTAATGATCAATGGATGTGTTTCAAGCTGGGAGGTTAAAAGGTGAGAAAGGGCTAAACTAAAACCATCCTCACAGTGCAGTGTTTCACTTAATGATGAATCACATTGTTTCAGCTTGGGAGGATAAAAGATTTTACATTCCCTTTGAAGCAGAGGAATAGCCAAGTGCTACTGATTAATGATGTGTCTAAGAATGTGAGGATAGTGGCCCTGTGCAAGCTATTGTTACACTGAGAAAATATTATTTTCTCCTCTTTTCTGAAAAACACATTTTGTGCTGTCTAGAAGATCACTTATATTATTGTCCAGAGAAGAAAATCTCAAACAAAAATGTAAAAATTAAAATTATTAGTCAAGTCATTTTTTAATTTTTTTCAGAGAAAATTTTAGAAAAACTAAGACAAGAATCAACTAAATCATCAACTTCCCATTCTCCCAAACTTTATGCCTTTGAGAATTAGTAACTTGAAACATACTGTAATAGAAGTTAAAATGTAGATAGAAGTTAAAGCTGGCACTCTGTTCTGGCCACTGATAGCTCCCTGCTGGCCCCCAGGCTTCAGACGACCCCCTGCTGACTAAGTAGCTGATTCTCTGTCCGGGGACCCTGGATGATCCCCTGCTGTTTCCTTGTCTTGCCCCCCCCCACCATCTCCTTTCTCCTCCTCTGTGTCCTTGGCTTTCACCCCATGCTTATACCATGAGACCCCTCCTCTCCCCACTTTGTCACAAAGGTATTTAACCACCCACCTGACCCCTCCTCAGTGCCCAGAATTTGGAAGCTGTCTCCTCTGGGCCCATGCGTGTAATAAGGTTTAACTCCATCACCCCAGATAGTGTAAGAGTTCATTTTTTTGCAATAATACCTCAAAGAACATTTCCCTATTTTAGTCAAACACGCCATACTCATACCATGAGAAATTATTATAAAATTTGTTGACTTGATTCTTGTGTCTATAGAATAACTTAAAAATGTAAAGATGGGTTGCTTTTAGCTGAAGAAAAGGGCAAGCAAGAAAGAGGACATGAGCTATCATTCGAATATATTCAACTGTTACGATGTTTTCCCTCACAGATATATCTTTCTTTCTTTCTCTGTCTTTTCTTTCTTTCCCTTCCCTCCCTCCCTCCCTCCCTCCCTTCCTCTCTGTCTCCTTTTACATGGAACTGCTTTATAGAACATCCCTCACTGTTGGCATTTTGCCAAAGTATAATTCTATAAAGGTAGAGAAAGAATCTCCAGGCAATTTTCCATTTACATTATCCATTTTCCACTTAACTTTTGCAAAGAGTTAGCAGTCATCTCAGATAAGTACCTGGAAGGCAATTCTTTGTAAAATGGTATGTGCAAAATCACAAGCTGGGGTAGAAATGGCATTCCTTTATAAATATAAAAATGAAAACCAAAGGCATGCAAAGTGAGAGAGCAGGCCACCCATCTATGCGTGTAGAGGGGCAAGTGCATCAAAAATGTAGAAAATTTGGGGGTAAGGAAAGAAAAAATGAATGATAATTTTTTTACTTCAAGGTAACTGCTATTAACTCTTTTGTATACTTCCTTTCATTTTCCCCAATAGGTAATGTTAGCACGATTGCAATTTGCATATCATTTGCATATTATAATGCTATGATTTTATATCATTTTTCTTTAAGCAACATAGAATAAGCTAATATATTTTATATTATTTGGTGTGTGGATGCTGTAACAGAATTCCCACAATGGCTTCAGACTGTTAATAAAGAGTATCATATAACCATGTGCCATGAATACACAACAGTTTGTGAAAAATAAGAAAAGAGACTGTTTAAATGAGCTGGTGTTAGGAAAGAGACCAGTGGGATCATGGGGGAGGGATGATCCCTGAGTGTGGAGAGACGTTTGACAGAAACAAGAATCAGAAGAAATGGCTGTGAGGATGTGAGCCCTTCTGGGCTCCCCACTGAGTGCGGGTCTCTGGTTGTAATTCATGTATACCTCAAGATGAAACAAATGCACCTCCTGTAATGTGTTTACAAATATAATCATGAATAAGATCTGCCCCTTCATAAAAAGAGATAAAATAGAACACTATTTGATGGGTCAAATAACGTGATATTACAGGGACTATTTGGCAATTACATTTCTCTTTTAAAGTCGTCATTTTTCCATCAGTCCCCCTTTTCATGCTCAAGAATTTTTCATATTTGGGGTGGGTAAAAAATGTCATTTTTTATTATAGAGGGAAACCCTGAGTTCACATTCAAACTGGTCCCCAAATGCAAATACTTCCCTATAAGCCACTGTTCATTTTGTTCAACTTTGTGTTTTTCCCTCCAAGATACAGAACACAAAAACGCAACCACAAATTCATTGATGTCAGATAGTGAATAACCTCCAGGATCTTTTTAAATGTAATCTTTATTGTATTTTACTCCATTGCCATTTAGTCCCCTTATATCCGCCTCTCCCCGGCAGTCACCACACTGTTGTCCATATCCATAAGTCCTTTTCCTTTCCAAAGATGGTTTGGGTGAGATTTTCCCACTTCTTTTTTTTAAAGATTTATTTATTTATCTTTAGAGGGAAGGGAAGGAGAGAGGGAGACAAATATCAATGTATGGCTGCCTCTCGTGCGTCCCCTGTTGGGAACTGGCCTGCAACCTAGGCATGTGCCCTGACTGGGAATCGAACCGTGATCCTTTGGTTCACAGGCCCGTGCTCAATCTACTGAGCTACACCAGCCAGGGCATTTTCCCACTTCTTGAAAAGACCTGTCCATGGTTGGCCTACTTTCACTTACATATGACTGGAATTATCAGAGTGAGTAGAGAACATAAAGTCAATATTGTTCTAAAATATGTTATCATTAGAAATGACAGTAGGAGTTACTTAGAGATTCTAAACGAACTAAAAATTAAAGAAATAGGACTGCCTGTTGCAGTGGAATGAATGGCCAGAGGGGAAATAAAGCCAGGGCCCTCACCATTGCAATCTAACAAAGAACTTAATACAGGAGGCTAAAAGCAAAGGAAGACGGGTCTCACCCATTGACCCAGTAGTCCTGAGCCTGGACCGATAAGGCTGCCTACTGGGCATTCTGAACAACACAAGTAAACTCTGACAGTACAGAGGGGAGTCCTTGAAAGTCTGTGTGTGTCATCTTCACTAGCCGAGCAAAGGAAAACCTTGAGACTGTGTATTCATCCCAAGGCCTAGAAGAGGGAAGGGAAGGGGGACTATAGTGCCAAAGGGGAAAAAACAAAAACATAAAACAACTTTGGTTATCTGTCTGCATCCTTTCACATATACAAAGGCAACAAATAAAGTCTGGAGCAAGATAAAGATTTGGGCCAACAGACCCACATATCTATGTTTGGGTAGTCACCTCTCCCTGGGAAAGCTGGCACCACCTTTAGCCATCAATCAGTATTTCACTTCTTCACCCCCATCCCACCAAGTATGTGAGTCCTCAGAACAAAGGACTTATTCTCTTGGTCTCTTGTCCTCTTGGTCTCTTGGCTCTTTTTGCCATCCGGAGAGCCCCTGGTCGGCCGGCCTCTGCCACTGGGCCTCTAGCCACCTGGCCATTCTGCTTTTGCCACCCCTGCTCTAGCCACCCTTCCTTTTGCTTTCCCATTAGAACGTAGCATTAATAAACATTGCTTGCACACTAGTAGGCTTGCTGGTCTGTAATTCTTTACTGCATCAGTGAGAAAAACAGAGTTTCTGGGAGTTTCTCCTCTGATTTGCCTAACAAACTTAAACTTTCGTGTAGATAAATACAATGGCTTTCTGTCATAGAAACAACAGAAAAGTAACTGTAAATTTATTCCCATTTAGCTCTAGTTGTTACCCTAGCATAAAAAAATTATCACCCAAATCTTTTTCTCTTTGTTCATTGGCCTGACCAGTATTTCTAGCACATCTTGAGATCCTGCTATAACGCATTCCCAAACTTAGACATTTAAAACCAACCAACTCAGTGGATTGAGTACCAGGCTGTGAACCATAGGATTGTTGGTTCAATTCCCAGTTGGGGCACATACCTGGGTTGTGGGCCATGTCCCCAGTTGGTGGCATGCAAGAGGCAACCACACATTGATGTTTCTCTCCATCTCTTTTCCCTTCCCTTCCCCTCTCTCTATAAATAAAAGCAAATAAAATCTTTAATAAGTTAAATAGTATTGTTGCTAAACCTTGTAAAGTGAGGCCTTTATTTTTATATTCAGAAAAAACTCAGCTAAGATAATAGAAGCATTAGCACTCCACTCATGTAAAAATCTACTAGGGTATATAGGTATTAAAGGCAAAAAAAGGACAACATGCGGGCCTTCTCCAAATGCAACGTGTAATGCAGCATCAGCCATGTCACTGCAGCCCAGCTTGGGTAGCTGCCAACGACACACTGGGTAATTGTTCAGAGAGAGAACAGATGTCCATAGTGGACCTGAGTCTCCTTTTGTGTCAGATGTCCCTATTCAGTTCAGCTACTCTGGGAATAAAAATATCTTTGGGCCTGAATATTTATGCAATACTTTTGTTTCAAGAAAGTTCAACAGTCTATTCTTTTAAATACTAATGCTATTCAACATGAAATAGTAATATTCATTTAAAAAATACTAAGTGCCCGTTAGATTATCTTAATTATTGGATTGTGAGAACAATTGTCTAAACTATTCTGAATGGCTATACTTATCCTCATATTACACATTGCTAAGCTAAGGCACAGAGACACTAAGCAATTGGCGAAGAGTAACCCAGCTAAGAAGTAACAGACCCAGACCCTGTTTAACTTGATTCCCGAGCCTCAACGTGTAACTCTGCTCTGTTCTGTTTCTCAATGGGGTAAAGCACTGCCTGTCTAAAGATACTGAAGGAAAACCACTTACCTACTAGAAAGGGATCAATTCTCCTGTCTCCATCCATGAAAAATATTTTTCTTTCCAATAATTTAAAATGTTGACAGGGAAAAGGGGAAGATTTCCCCTTGAGAATCAGGAGGCTCCCTTGTGTATGTTTGTTACCAGGTCATGTCAATCCCCAGCTCTGTGCTGGGGATTCGTCTCCCTGCTCTGAATCTTTCCCATCAGTCTAAGCCTTCTTTCTATTCCCTCTAAGTCTGTTTCAAGTTTTCATTGGTCCAAGAAGGTATTCTGGCTTATTTCAATTTTACAATGATTGATGGATAATATGTTTAAACTCACTGTCATCTGCTCAATGTCAAATTGAGATTCATTTTGAACATACTACATTCTAGAGGCTTTTATAAGCATCATCTCCTTCAATCATCACAAAATCATTTGAAGTATGGGTATTATTGTTGTTATTTGCACGTGCAGTGAGGGCGTGGAGACACAGACAGATGCATCATACATAAATAGTGGATGCAACCTGGTTTGAACGCTGGGTCAGATTCCACACTCCTGGTTGGGCTGCGATTTCCTATTGTTTCCCCCCTTGATAATCTACCTTCCTTTAATTTTATTAGTGTATTTTAAAGTTTAAATTATACTTAAATTATGAGCTAAATGAAGGTTCGTGTATACAGATTTTTGTCTCTCAAACATTAGCTTAAGTTCCCTTGGCTTAATTTTCTCCTCATCAGTCACAGGCCCTCACAAGCCTCACTGGTAGGTAAGCAGCCAGGGAGCCAGCCAGTGTCAGGCCAGACACACCGCCCGACGCAGATTCTTTGAAAATTGCCCTGTGGGAGGAAATGTGACTCTGTGCATGTGTATAAGTGAAAGGTATATACCCTTGTTGGTTTTTATTTAAGATATTTTCCTTTGTCCTTTTTTCAGTCATGTTGTCTGAGTCATCGCTGTGTAGAGGGGAAAATGGGCAGTAGGTCCACACTTCTCATGTCTGCACATCTGCAGACTCTGTGGCGTCCTCACACCCCTTCAGAAAGGTGGGTGTCTATCTCCCTGGTAACACTCCATGAAAACATGGTGTCTTCCATTGATGGTGAGTTCAAACTCATTCACAAAAAGGTTATGGCATTTAATTAATCAAAGTGAGAACTCTGAAGGGAATGGGGGCTCTAATTTAACTGAAAAACAAAGCCTCTTTGGTGAATTTCAAACCTCAATGAGTCAAATGGGAAATATATTTTGACAGAAGTCAAAATGGTGTCATTTATTTTTGTCTATGCTTAACTTCCTATATGATCAAAGGGGCATAGCGGTGACTTGTTTTCTGTTGGCGCTGCAATTTAGTTATGGGTATTGTGTTTGAATCTTGGATTTACCTCACGTGTCACAGGATATTGAAATTCTGTTATTGATCATCAATATTCAACTGGCTATTTGCAGTGCAGTCCCAAATAGCACATTATGGAGCACACTCTGTTTCCCAGAAGCACCACTGATACTGACAGCTCAGCGAACAATCAAACTGTATCTAATTACTTACTATAATGCCTTTTAGTAGAAAATCAAGACATCTAGTTTTTAATAGGTTTATTTGGCTCTTTTCCACCTTGTAAGTCTTAGGTTTTCTTTAGAAAACAAATCAACATAGTGGGTGGTTATGGGAGAATACCAATGATTTGTTTTTAGAAAGATAAATAACCAAAAAACTAATTAGGCCATGGGCAATTTGGGAATAAGCTGCATTGGAAACTTGCTGAGGGCACTTCCTCACAAGTATATCTCCCTGCCTCCCTGTTGCTGTGTTGTATTATTGTTTGTTTTCTATACACACAGAGACATTCTTTGAAAGGTAGAGTCTCCTGAGCTCTGCTCATCCCTTAGGATAGAAATACGGAACTATTAGCTCAATGAAATTGGACAGGAACTAGGAGGACCCCACTGTGTACACACAGTCCAGTGTATCAGTTTCTTTTCCCAAAAATAAAGCCTATATGACACAGTTATTTCTTTTTTAATTTTTAAAAGTTTTTTTATTTTTTCTCCATTGTATATTCTGAAGTATTCAAGTTTTTGCTTTTCAAGAGCTTATAATTTCTGTGTCTTTCTGAGTAATACTAAATTTTATGCTATAAAAAAGGGACATTGACAGGTGTTAGTAAAGCAAAATGAATTTGTTTTAGCTAAATTGGGAAGATGTGAAGTCAGACCTCTAGACCTCCAAGGCAATGTTTCTCAGATCTGAAGATATATAACAGTCACCTGCAGGGCTTGTCAATGACAGATTGCTGGACCCCACCAATAGTATCCAAGGTCAGATGGGGTCTGAGCATTTGCATTCCTCAGAGGTTCACTCCTGATACTGCTATGCTGGTACCAAGGATTGAACTTTCAGAACCACTCCTTAGAAACATTTAGCTGCAGACATATGAGGTCTGTCCAGAAGGTATCCAGCCATGTACTATGAAAAATGGAGCCATTTATTGAAGAAGATACAAGATACAAGAACCATTCTACATAGGACAATGATGCCTCTATCCCCTTCAAAGTAGGCTCCCTGGGACCTCACACGGTTTTCCCAATTGCCTTCAGCTGCCCCAACATATTTTCTTGAATCTCATCAACAGTACAAAATCTCTTCCCTTTCTAAGGTGATTTTAGTTTTGGGAAAAGCCAGAAGTCACAGGGTACCAAATCTTGGCTGTTGGGGGCCTGAGTCACCTGGGCGATTTGATGTTTCACCAAAAAACTCTGCACAAGACATGATGCATGAGTAGGCGTGTTGTTGTGATGAAGCTGCCAATCACCAGTTGCCCATAGATGCAGCCTTCTGAATCATCTGAACAGTTATCATGAAAAAATGTTCAAGCTTAATGCAGTATTTGAGGCAGATTCATTGCTTACTTGCTCAGTCATTTTGAATGTGAGGGTCACACAGTGCACGTGTTCACTTAACAGCATCTACCTGCCCCTGCTGACTAGTACAGTGAAGTTGTCACTGTTCATGCATGTGCATTGCAGTCCACTCTCCTTGGCTGCCAGGTTACATGGATGTCATGCAAACCATTCTCGTTATATTAACAATGCTGGACTTTTTCAGACAAAACTTCATATACTATTCTTGTCCCGTTCCGTATAATTTTTAAAATACTTAATTTCCAACACATATGACTTGGAAGATCTCACATCAAGTTCTTTCCTCAGGCTACTCCAAATAATAAAATTGGAAACACTGGCAACGTGGGGTCTCATATTCACGCAGGACAAGAATCTCCTGCAACTGAGGAGGATCAACTCCCTTTCAGTGAGACGTGCTCTTTAGCTCTTTTGCTTTACTTGTCTTGAATTTCTAGTGTTGTAAGTCACAAAGTTTTGATGTGCAAATTTTCACTGTCACTTATTTCTGAAGCTTCACATTTTCCTCATTGATTTAACTTTAAACTTAACTTATTTTTTTAACATGGGTTGAATGTGATTTTTTCCAGGTAAATCTATCTACTTATGATATAATCAATTTGAAAAAATTGAGATTTCTCTTGTGAAATTTATGAGGTCAGTTTTTACAGATGTTTTATATATGAGCATCAAAAGAATGATTATTTTCTATTTGTAACTTTGAGGGTTTGATTATATATAAATGTATTAAATCACACTTGTTTTTCTTCTATAAAGCCTCTATAGACAGTACTTTTTCTCTGCCTGTGTTATATCCACCACTATGATTATGGATATATCCATTTATTCTTTAAAATCTCTTAATTTTGTTTCTTTTAATTGTCCCAACACCAGGAATAAACAATCTTTCAAATTGTACCACCATGAATTTGTTTTACCTGTTTCGATCTTTTAAGAAATGTAAGCATACGGTATGTACTTTTCATGTATCTGGATTCTTTGACTGAAAATGTTCTTGATGGTCATTGTGTGACTGCATGCACCAGTGGTCCATTTTTAATTGTTGTACACTATTCCACTGTACAAATATCACAACCGTTTATCATCTTCCTGTGGACAGACATTGGGAGAGTTTCCAGTATTATGCTATAACAAATAGTGTTCTTACTTTTATTTGTCACTGCTTAGTTTCTTTTCTCTGCCTAGTATGCATTTAAAGAGGATTTAAGTATCAATGTTGGCAATGTTTGTGCTATTAAAATTTTGTCCTAATGATTTTGACAGAAAAGTTTTTCTTACAGCCTGGTAACCAGTCACTTAATAAAATATATTGAGAATGTATTACATATGTGACACTAGAAGTCTAAAATCCTTTAGGTACTTAGGATTCCAAATATAGAGAATTTATAATACAATATGTAAATGTAGCACTGTAAATCCATATTTGAAATTCATGGCAAACTCATGTAAACTACGAAAGAAGAGGAGATAAATTCTGATTGGTGTTCAATAAATATTGAGATTCATTGTAATGAATGAAAAGAAAGCCCTCATTGGAAATCATGGACTAGGAATTTGTTGTCAAGAATGAGTACGGCCCTGACTGGTGTGGTTCAGTGGTCTGGGCATCACCCCACAAACTGAAAGTTGGCTGGTTTGGTTCTAGGCCAGGGCACATGCCTGGGTTGAGGGCCAGGCCTCTGGTTGGGGGTGTTCAAGAAGCAACTGTTTGATATTTCTCTCACACATTGATGTTTCAATTCTTCTCTTTCTCCCTCCATTCCCCCTCTGTGAAATTAAATATATAAAAATTTTTTAAAAAGAATGAATGTGATTTAGGTAATCATATATTGGAGGGCAGAGAAATATTTAATTCAGAAGAATCAACATAGGTAAAGGCATCCATGCAAGGGCATTTTTATATTATATGTTGTTATTTGTATAAAAACCCCATGCTTTTTATATTGTATTTTAAATCACTGCATAAACTATAAAGGTTGTGCAACTTTTAGTATTATTTGAAAATTGAATACATGAAATTATGAGATTCATTTTTTTAGTTTCCTGAAATATAAAGAGTATGACAAGCATCAGTGGGAAATAAAACTGCAGTAGAGGTTGAGATTGTATACAGACTAAAAGAAAAACCAAAATTTCCCATTTGCCATTTTATTTTAAATTTTGAACACACATATTTTAGGGCTTAATTCATTTCCCCCCCCAAAAGTTTCCTGGTATTTTTGGTGGACCAAGAACTCACATACAGGTATGTAGGTAACTGCTGATTAGTATAAATGACGTGATGGTAATTTCAGTTCAATGGAAGATTAAACTGAGCAAACCTGTCAAAGCAGGGCAAAACACGCTGCAATTAAGTGGCAATCGATGAGAATCTAACCACAAGGGAAGAAGGCCTGTTTACCAGCTGTAGATGAAATTAAATTATGGGTCTGATCATGGCAGTGACCTCTTTTAGTTAGATAGTGACATGCTGACGGGTAGCCAAGTAATAAGTTTAATAATGCTAGAGGCTTTTATAGACATTGCAATATATTTTTATCCTGGAGGAATGATTGAGATGTAATTATTGTTGCCTTGTTTTGTAATTATTTAATATATTCCAACGAGTCTCTTTTCAAAATCCAGTATTCAAAACAACTGAAATGCAAATGTTTGCAAATCTTGGCTGAACTATCTCTGGTTAGAATTTAGGAAAGCTTCTGTCTTCTTTTTTTAAAGACTTAAGTTTTTTGAACAGTTTTAAGTGTACAACAAAGTTGAGAGGAATGAACAGAAATTTCTCACATACCTTCTGCCTCTACACATGTCTATCCTCTTTCATCACCAACATCACTCATATGGAAAGCATTTTACCAAGGATGAACTTATATTGACACATCGCGATTATCTAAAGTCCATACTTTACATACAGTTCACTCTTGGTGTTGTATAATCTGTGGGTTTAGACAAAAGTATAATGATATATGTCTCTCATTATAATAATATACAAAGTATTTTCACTGCCCTAAAAATCCTCAATGTTCTGCCTTTTCATATTTCCTCCCCATCTCACTCCTGATGATCACTGGCTTTTTATTGTCTTCATAGTTTTGTGTTTTCCAGAACATCGTGTAGTTGGAATCATACAGTATGTAGCCTTTTCATATTGTCTCCTTTTACTTAGTCATATGCCTTTAAGGTTGCTCCATGCATTTTCATGGCTTGATAACTCCTATCATTTTAGCAGTAATATTTCATTGTATAGATATGCCACAGCTTATTTACTTATTCCTCTATTGAAGGACATCTTGGTTACTTCTAGTTTGGCGATTATAAATAAAGCTGCTATAAATGTTCATGTGCAGGCTTTTACATGTATATTTTCAACTGCTTTTGGTAAATATCAAGGAGTGACAATGCTGGGTCATGTTGTAAAAGTATGTTCAGTTTTGTGTTTAACCTCCAAACTGTCACAAACTGTCATCCAAGTGGCTGCATCATTCTGCATTCCTGCCAGCTCTCACTGCGAGTTTCTGTTGCTCCACCTCCTCACCAGCATTTAATGTTTTCAGTGTTCCTGATTTTAGCCACCCTAAAGGGTATGTACAATTGTAGTGTTTCATTGTTGCTATAAGTTGCATGTTCCTGATGACATATGATGTAGAACATTTTCATGTACAGATGGTAAATAAGCATCTGTATATCTCTAGTGAGGTGACTGTTAAGGTCTTTGGTAATTTTTTAAAAATATTTTATTAATTTATTTTTAGAGAGATGGGGAAGGGAGGGAGAAAGAGAGGGAGTGAAACATCAGTGTATGGTTACCTCTAGCACACCCCATACTGGGGACCTGGTCTGCAAC
Organism: Carollia perspicillata; assembly: GCA_004027735.1. Classification (NCBI taxonomy): domain Eukaryota; kingdom Metazoa; phylum Chordata; class Mammalia; order Chiroptera; family Phyllostomidae; genus Carollia; species Carollia perspicillata. The sequence continues at coordinate 1,093 of PVKM010039889.1, read as the reverse complement.
CCAGGCATGTGCCCTGACTGGGAATCAAACTGGTGATGCTTTGGTTTGTAGGCATGCACTCAATCCACGGAACTACACCAGCCAGGGCTGTGGCCATTTTTTAATTGATTTTTTTATTATTGAATTTTAAGGGTTCTTTGTATATCTTAAATAACAGCCTTTATAACATGTATTTTTGCAAATATTTTCTCCCAGTTTCTGACTTGTTTTCCAGTTCTTTTGATAGTGTCTTTTGCAAAACAGTAGTTTTCAATTTTAATCAAGTTCAGCTGATCGAGTATTTCTTCTATAAATCGTTTTTGCTGTTGTGCCTGAGAAACCATCATCATACCCAAGATCATCTGGGTTTTCTCTGATATTACCTTCTAGGAATTTTATAGTTTTGCATTTTACATATAGGGGTATAATCTGAGTTCTTTTTCAAAAGATTTTATTTATTCATTTTTAGAGAGAGGAAGGGAGGGAGAAAAAGAGAGAAAAACATCAATGTGTGAGAGATACATCAACTGGCTGCCTCTCACACACACCCAACTGGGGACATGGCCCACAACTCAGGCATATGTCCTGATGGGAATTGAACTGGCAAACTTTTGGTTCACAGGCCAGCATATTTGAGCTAATTTTTCTGAAGGAAGTAAGGTGTGTCCAGATTCAATTTTTTTTTTTTGCAGGTGGATGTCCAAGCGTTTCAAGTTTGCCAAACATCAGTTGAGATATATACATATGTCTTAATATACAAATACATTATATATAATTAAATATTTATTTATTTCTTTTCAGGTCGTCCATTCTTTTCTATAAAAAACGAATTACACATATTTTCAGCTGAGTATAATTTTCAACTGACTGCCTGTTTATAGGTTTGCAGTTACAAAACAGGTAGAGAAAACAACAATAAAAAAGTTAAAAACTTAAAATGAGGGCTAAAATTAAACAGTCAAAAGAAAAGTGATGGCTATATTAGGTTGACTTACCCAACATGCATTTCTAATTTTCTTCCTGCTTACTTTCTTTTGTTAAAGAGGCTGGAAAGCTAAGCTTCACCTCTCAGACTCCTTTGCAGCTGGGGCTTTCTTTATGACACAATCATCAC
>PVKM010039888.1:0-13836 GCA_004027735.1 Carollia perspicillata | reverse complement strand
AGGGAGAGGGCAAGAGTAGTGTGGGAAATGTAGAAGCTAAAGAACTTATGATACAGGGACATGAACTAAAGAGGGGGAGTGTGGGTGCAAGGGGGTGTGCAGGGTGGAGGGTAGTGAAGGGGAAATGGGAGAACTGTAATGGCATAATCAATAAAATATATATTAAAAAAACCAACATAAAATTCTATATGGGTACTCACCAGTGAAGTATACTACAGCTTGAATAATGAAGATCATGAATTATGCAGCTGTGCAGTACTGATGGCGATGAGATGAATGTGCTGCACAGCCAAGAAGAGCATCACAGCTCTTCTGAAGGCACCACTTCCTCAGGCGCTTCATCAGGTGGTGCAGTATCTTCGCCCTGGGCCGTAACTTCTATTTCTGCTAAAGGTGAAGGCGTAACTGATCTCTTCCTCTGAGCGATGAACATAGTTATGGGGAGTTGCTGGCAATGCTTTTTATCCGCAGAGGCAGCTTCTCTATTCAGAGAAGTGCTTGAGTCCAGAGGGTCTCTGAAACTTGTCTAACCAGCCCTTGCTGGCACTGAATGGGGTTGGTCTGGTGGAAGAAACACTCGACAGTTTTGCTTCTGTGTCATTGTCCTCGTCTTCATCCTCGTCACTGTTGTGAATGTCCATGTTTTCTGCAAAACTATCATAAAGTTTCTTGGCCTTTGTCCGGATGGTGTTGGTATCCAGCGAGATATTCTTCCTGCAGTCATCCACAGGGCCAGTGCAGACTCCATCCTCACAATGGCCTTATTGTGGGAAGTGACCACCCTTTTGCAGTGTTATTAAAAGTCATTGTTGCTGTAGACCTAATATTCTTCTCGTCTTTATGTAGCGAACAGTAGATTTGTGGATCCCATGATGGTGGCCTACAGCCTCGTAGCTTTTGCCTTCCTTTAACATGTCAAGAAGTTTCACCTTTTCTTTGATGGTGAGCATATTCCTGTGCCGCTTGGGTTCACTGCCAGAAGCCTTAGAAGGCACAGAACATTTGGGTGGCATCATAGGGCTTGACATAAATTCAAACTTTTACGAAAATTTCACAAAAACACAACACCCCAGAGCAACAATGTGTGCAGCAATCAGACCTCGATGTGAAGTGGAGGAGAGATGCTGAGCGCATGGGCACAGTGCGGGAGAGCAAACAGACTGATACTACGGTCACTGTGCCAGTCAGCGCCCAGGATACAGAACACAGGGCTGTAGCTGGTCGCCTTCCATTCCATCAGCCAACAGTGTGCCGAGTACAATCTCACGTTGGCAAACTTGCGCAAGTGATAGTGGCGTACTGCATTTCCATTGTGTACAGTATGGTATCCATCCACTGATGAAATACATACTGTATTTTATTTCGATTTAATATTCTTTTAATATGTTTGAATTAACATTTTTATATATTTTTATATTTTAAATTTTTAGGCAAAAATAATTAAAATCATAAATATTATATAAATACCTATATATCGCAAAATCCTGCAATATAGTGAAAACTCCACGATACCAAATTAGATATATATATTTTAAAAAACCCGTGATACAGTGAAGCCACAATAAGTGAACCGTGAAATAACAAAGGGACGACTGTATACCAAAGAACTAGAGAGTCTCTGATTTGGAGGGAATATGTTTCTTAAGATTAGGTTGGTTAGGTAAGAAGTGTTAATACCTAGGCTGTGGCTCACTAATGGATTTGGTCCTATAGGAAGTCCTGTGCCTGTTAGGCTTTTTTATGCTGTGTTCTGTATACACTGGGTCTGTGTTTACTTTGAGGTAGGGGTAATCTGCTGAAGGACGTTGTGCCTGGGCCCTTCTTAGTTCCTCATGATCTGTTTTTAGTCTTAACATTCCACTGAGATAAATGTAGATCCTTGAAGCCATGGGTCTTCTAAGAGAGCTACAGCAGGGGCACTACCACTCATGACAGCACTCTGAGCGAAGGAATATCCCTTCTATTCCTGCCAAAATATGGTCACCTTGGTAAACCAAGCCTTATTTCTGGGTGTTTTGCTAACTGAGGTCATACTGCTTATCATTTGATAATCTGTAGTTTTCTTTTAGTCGTCTTTATGGGATTTAGCATAGTCGTAGTAATTTAAATAACTATTATTAGTTTTTTTCCCTTAAGCTATAAGCTTTACCAGGGCAGAAACAGTCTGTTTTATTCATCACTGTATTCCCAGTTGTTAGCATATAGGTGCTCAAATACTTGTTGGAATGTTAACTCACATTATTTCACCTATCTAGAATGACTGTCCCATAAAATTTAGTATCTGCTTGGGCTTCCTTGTAGCATGGTAGCCAGGTTCCAATAGTGAGCATCCTAAGAAATCAAGGCAGAAGTGCATAGCATTTTTATGACTTAGTCTGGGAAATCATGTAGTATTAGTTCTGTTGTATCATACTTTGTCAGGCAGTGACAAAGTTCTTCCCAAGTTCAAGGTGAGGGAATATGGATCTCACCACTTGATGAGAGGAGTGGCAAGCTCACATAAGAAGAGCATGAGAAGTGGAAGATCCTGTATTGGCCATCTTTGACAAAGAGTCTTTCAGAGTTTATAGTTTTCATCAAATTTGGAAAATTTTTGCCATTATTTCTTCAAATACATTTTGTCCTCATCTGCCTTGATTTTGGAATTCTAGGAATGCTTAATAGCGTACAGATCATTAAAACTTTTATTCTTTTAAATTTTTCTCTTTTTGCTTCATTTTGAGTAGTTTATTATCTTCAGATTGACTGTTATTTTTTTACGTAGTCTCTAATTTGTTATTAAGCCCATCTCGTGAATTTGTCATATCTTCTATTTCTCTTATTTTCATATTTTAATTATTTTAAGGTCCGCTAATTCTGTCATCCCTGATATTTCTGAGTCCGCTTCTTTTAATTGATTCCCATTACCCCTGAATCGTGGATCTTTTCCTTCTTCATATATCTAGTAACTTTTATTGTATGCTAGCGTCTTCAGTGCTATGTTTTCAGGTATCTGGATTTTGTTGTCTTTAAAGAATACTGAAATTTGTTTAGGTTGGTAGTTACTTGCTAATCAGCTTGCTACTTTAAATGCTTTTAAGTTTTGTTAAGACAAGATTGGAATAGCTTTTGCTCTAGGGCTAGGTTAGCTTTAAGGCTAAGGGGTGATCCTTCTGAGAACTCCACTGAATGTCCCTGGTATTCAAGGAGGTCCCTCTACTCTGGCTGCAAGCCAGCCCTTTGTGAGTTGGTGGGATTATTCAGTTTACAGTCCTGGCATTTCTTTCTTTTAAAGATCTTATTTATCTTTAGAGAGAGGGGAAGGGAAGAAGAAAGAGAGAGAGAAACATCAATGTATGGCCCTGGCTGGTGTAGCTCAGTGGATTGAGCTGGGGCCTGCAAATGAAAGGATCGAGGTTCGATTCCCAGTCAGGGCACATGCCTGGGTTGCAGGCCAGTTCCCAGCAGGGGACGCACAAGAGGCAACCATACATTGATATTTCTCTCCCTCTCTCCTTCCCTTCCCCTCTAAAGGTAAATAAATAAAATTAAAAAAAAAAACCAAAGTATGGTTGCCTTGCATGGCCCCTACTGGGGACCTGGTCTGTAACCCAGGCACGTGTCCTGACCAGGAATGGAACCAGCAACCCTTTGGTTCACAGGCTGGCACTCAATCCACTGAGCCACACCAGCCAGGGTACATCCTGGCATTTCTTTGTCCGGCCCCATGGGGTATCACCTAACATATGTGTAGGTTAGTATTCATAATAGACAGAAGGGATCTCTGTGTAGATTTATGGATATATTTCTCTGTGCTGCAAATCCCAGCCACCTCAGTTTTCTCAAATTCCAATCTCAATTTACTCCATCAAGACTGTGCGCTCCGCCTGGTACTCTACATTGCAGTCTGGAAAGTACTTCCAAGCAGAAACTTAGTGATCGCAGGACCCCCTTTGTTTTCCTTCTCAGAAATTCTTTCCAGGGATCACCGTCCTGCAGTGTTAATCCACTGTCTGTAATCAGTCATTTCATGTAATTTACCTAGTTTTCTAGATTTGTATGTTAGAAGGGAGAGTTCTGTACCAGTATTAAAAGTCATGAATTTTAAGTCCAGGATTTCTTTCTTTTAACTACTTAAATTTTTGGTTTCTAAATGCAAAAATGAAATGGAGTTAGCTTTGGGCTAGGATTAGTGATTTCAGTCCAGGTTTCACACCTGTTTCTAACTTGCATGAATTTGGCAAACTTCATTTTTTCTTTGACTTTTACAGACAGGTTGAATTGAATACAACCTTATTCTCCCTACTTCTCAGGCATTTCATAACAAGCAAATAGAAACAAAAAGAAATCTCACTAAATAAGGGTTATAAAAGCTGACACTTCCAAAACCTCTCTGGACTTTCTTCCAATTCGTACTGTAAAGTACAGTATACAGGGGCTTGAAATGGAAGTACGGGAAAACCGATGCTGTAACTATTGAAATGCATCAACTGCTGCTGATGGAGAATCATTGTCTTTAACTGTCAATTCCTCCTTGGAATCCCTTCAACAAATCCTGTTTATTTAGTCAGCCTGACCGGTTTCCCCGAGAAAAGAAAGATAGGGCTGTAGTTGGAATGTGTGATTCCTGAGAAAAACATGTCATAGATGTGGCAGGAAATGGTGGGAGGTGATACACAGCAAAAAGTACCTAGGAAGTAGGATCTGAGTGGAACCCAAAGGGTCTGTTGTGGGGGCAGTCACTGATGTTGATTGAATTTCTCCTGTCTGGCTGCTGTTTTGATATTAATAAGTTCTGCCCTGGCTGGTGTAGCTCAATGGAATGAGCACGGGCTGCGAACCAAAGGGCCGCCAGTTCGATTCCCAGTCAGGGCACATGCCTGGGCTGCTGGCCAGGTCCCCGGTGGGGGCCACGTGAGAGGCAACCACTCATTGATGTTTCTCTCTTTCTCTTTCTCCCTCCCTTCTCCTCTCTCTAAAAATGAATAAATAGATAAATCTTAAAAAAAATAAGTTCTATTATTCTTTTTCTTTCCATTTTCAGACACATTTAATCAAGTCAAGCACCAAAATGCTAACCCTCTTTCCTGGAGAGAGAAAGGCTAAGATCTCTTTTACTCAAAGAACTCCATCTGCAGGCGTTCGGCAGACCAGTATTGCTTCCTTCTTCACCTTGCAGCCAGGTATGGTGACCTGTCTGGGAGCACCCGGGAAGTGAAAAGGAGTGCGTTTTTTTTTTTTCATGCTAGAACATTTATAAGTGGTGACACTAGAGCATTGTGTTAAAATAGCTTACCTATTAGAAGTTATAAAACATAAGAAACCATCACAAAAATTAATATAAGATTTGTCTGTGAAAGTCATCACATTGAAAAGCAATATATACATGCTTTTACAAACATAACTTTTCTGGTTCTGTTTTGCTCAGTCTAGTACAAATATTCGTATTTCTTGTTAGACCAGCGAGGAAAGGTATACTTGGGAGTTGAGGGTATACAGGGGAGCTCACCTTAGTTAGGTGTGTGTCTTGGATTGGTCACAATGAGGAGTCTATGTAAGATTAGTTGATATTTTTGTACAAAGCTTCTCAAATTAGTCAAGGTTCATTGATGCCTTTTTTCTGAGAAAGGTTGGCATTAAAGCTGGCTTGGGACTCATCATCCTTTGACAGTTCTTTGCTTTCCTGTCCCACTTCAGGGGACCAGCTGACTGAGAGCAGGCTGGGGCTCACAGAGCAAGGTTCCTGCTAGTAGGAGGGCATTGGAAGGAGAGCTCTGACTCTTGTGTGATTCCCAGGATTTCTTGGCATAAACCTCCAAAATGCACTCCCCCTACCCAAACAAAAAACCTTTTTGCTTTAACAAGGACAGACGTTTTACAAAAACATTTTACAAATTTCAAATTCTGGTCTATCCTACAGTCTAAATAGAATTCATAGGCAAAACTGAGAACTCTCACAAAACATAGTTTCCGCGGTATAATTCTTAGAGGAGAGGAAATCGGTAATTCAGCTTTGTTTATAATTAGGTCTTGTATAATTTGGTGGTGGCGGGGGGTGAATTCCCAGCATTAGTCCTTAAGGCAGGACAGGGTACATTCCACACCTGGTGAAACTGGTAGGCCGGACACTAGCAGTTGTTTATTATTGTCCTTCCTGCTGCTTGATTTGGCATCTGTCTTTACTCTTTACCATGAAATGTTTGGGGAGTGGGGAACCCATGTTCTTCACACTCACCAGAAGGTTTCCTAGAGTTGAATGGTTAATATCCTTGAGGACTTACAAAACAGTGTATTGAGCATGTTTCTCAAAGGATAATATTCAGGAGCAGTATTTGGCGAGGATCATTACTAGCAAGCAAATTAAATGAAAGACAAAAGCAAAACTGATGTGCCCTCTGTTACACAAATCCCACATATGAAAACTCAGCTAGAAAAGTAGGCTGTGGTCTGGTTATATGTCATGTTTGACTTTATTAGTAGGTAGGTTGTGAGAACCATCCCTATACTGGAGTAGGGGAAGAGCATTCAGGAGAGAATAGATTGAAAGCAGGAAGCTCAGCTACAAAAGTATGTAAAGAGCTAAGACCCCTGCACTAGGTAGTGAGAGTAGCTGATAATGATTTCAGAAAGAGCCAGCTAAATTCTGCTCAGGGAACAGTTTTCCTGCAAAATAATATTTGTTCATGTCTGTTTTACTAGGAAAGACAAATGGTGGTGGTGAGAGGAATGTCTCATCTCATGTAGGAAGTCAGACCAGCAGACAGTCTAAGAAAGATGCAACCCAGCTAGACCATCTGATCCAGGGCCTTGGGGGTGAGTGCATGGCACCCCCTTTAGCCACTTCAACCCCTGCAGACATCCAGGAAGCTGGACTTTCTCCTCAGTCCCTCCAGGCTTCTGGTCACCACAGAATGGGAACCCCAATCTTGACTGAGTCTTTGTTCCACCCCGATACCTTAGTCTGTGCTGGAGAGAAGCAAGACCCACTGGCTTGTTCCTTCACCCAGGACTTGGAAAGTTCTTGCTTGCTGGACCAAAAGGAGGGAGAGAAGGATTCTTCCTGGAAAAGGGAATGGCTTCGTGGATCTAAGAAGAATAACTGTCAGGGTACGGAGAGATGCAGTAAACCCCTTCGGGGCAAGGGCCATCAGCCCTGGGACAAGTCTGAATTGGTAAAGGTGTCTGCCCAAGAAAACAGGCAGGTCCCTGTCCTCTTTCAAACACACAGGGACTCCTGGAGTGGACAAAATGCAGAAGCAGTGAAACAAAGCTCTTGTTCTGTTCCTGTGTTTTCCTGGGACAGTGAAAAGAATGACAGGGACTCCTGGAGTCAGCTCTTCACTGAGGATTCTCAGGGCCAGTGGGTCATTGCCCACAACTCTAGAGCTCCTCTCCGAGAGATAACCAACAGCCAGAACCAGGGCGTAGGGCCCTTTCCCCACAGCTCTGGGGCTCAGTGCCAGGCCAGGCCTGCTCAGCTACGTCTGCAGCCTGATTTGCTCTTTACCCAGGACTCCGAGGGCAATCAAGTTATCAGGCACCAAGTCTAAATGTCTTTCAGGGTTTGCTTTTAAAAATATCTTTGGGAGGGGTTGGGCAGGGAGTATGTTTATGTTTGGGTAAGGGGGAAGTGTGTGTTGAAGCTGTTACTGAGCATTTTGTATAAATAAAGCAGGTGGTGACACTTGAGACAATATGGTTGGCATCATGCCTTTAGGGGTGGTCAGTAAATTCTCTGCATGAAGCTGTGGTGATCACCAGGCTGGCAGGGCAGGTCCTCATCCCTCTACCACAGAGCCTGTTCCACAGCCTGCAGTGAACCACCTTTCTGCCCTTTCAGATGCCTCACTGAGACATCGCCTCTTACAGATACTTTTAACCTCTGGCTGTAATCTTAGTTACTAGACCTAAGCTTGGGACCATTATTCCTGACACTTTGAATGGTAAGTCATAGCTCCCTGACCTGGGTATACAGGGGCAGGGGGATAGAAATAGGTAGAGGGTAGAATGATGGCAGTTTAATTTTTAATTTTATTTTTGTGATAACTTTACAGCATTTTAAAGTTATATGTTCTGTTTAAACATCTCCCTTAAAAAGCTTGGGCTAGATAACAATCTAGATGTGACTACATCACTCTTCTACTATAAAGTGGGAGAGAACTCCCTTTGTAAAACTGAGTCCAAATAAATGACTGTTTACAAAGCTGGCTCTGATGGTAATTAAAACATTACCCATTTTATTTTTGAAACAGGAACTTTTTAATGTTATATGCTGTTATTGCTGTGGATCTGATCTCAAAGGAATCTAACTTGACCTGTTTTCTACCCAAGATTTTACCCATCAGGTAGCAGTTTCCCGTGATGCAGGTGTGGAACCTAAGAGGCTCCGAGGGGGCAAGCTTGCAAGTTGTAAGATGGAACAGCTTTGAGAGCTTAGGACACAATCTCTACAGAAAGGGACAAAGCCAGGATCCTGTTAATGAAAGTACACATACTATAAAATTAACAGGAACCCTATACCTGCAGTGGACACCAGGGGATTATAACTCAGAAATGGACACAGCAAATGCAGTAGTATCTCTGCAAATCCTTCCTTTAATGTCAGGTAGTGCTTCAACCCAAACACACACAATACATATCGTAGAGAAAGGGACCTGAGGGTGTCTGAGTCATGCATGGTGTGGGTACAAACCTTGTCCCAACGCAAAGGAGAAGTCAAGGGCCTGCAAAAAAGATGGTATTCTCTTTCCCCTCCCCATTTCTCTATTCTACTGGGCTTAAACTAAAGTCCACGGAAGAGCAAGAGTTCAGTCAGTGGAACCAATGAGGCCCCAGGGCCTTGGAGGGTAGATTTGGTTGTACAGTATCATAAAATATATTTAAGAAAAAAACAGCCCAGGCCTCCCAGAAGCAGCCCAAACGTCAACTGGTTCAGAGGCCAGACCTCTATTCCTAGGTGTTGGACAGGGGAGAGGGTGACTGCCGGGCACTGGTGCCGGTGTATGATGGAGCAGCATAAGATTTTTCCTGCCCTGTGAACATGTACATAAACATTTAGAGCTCCTTTGGCTCGCTGCAAGGAAGCTGCTGAAAGTGACAGCTGGGTGCAGTGTCCAGTGAGACCAGTTATGGGGTCTAATGCAGTGAAGTCAGTCATTCAGGACCTGTTTTCACATGGGGGTGAGGAAAACCCAGAAACTCCTGGCTCAGCCTTTAGATTGAAACATTCCAACCTATACATTTACCTGTAACAGGTATCTCAGCTCAAAACAGGCCTTAGCTTCTGCTCAGGTTTGAAGTATGGGAAACAATCCAGCTCTTTCAGTCCAAGTTCTAGCTTTCGGCAAGACTGTTGCAGAAAACTTCTAATGGAGGCAGAAACATCTGTGGTGAAGAAGGCAGCTATTGAGGAATTCCAGGAGCACAAAACAGTTTGCAGAGCTGAGTGTTATCAGTTTCCTTTTCTACTGATATCTTCTTCCTTCAGAGCAAACTTCCTTCTCAGAACCTCAGAAATAAGGACGGCAGGGTCCTCCTCCTTCAATAAACTCCGGTTCCTGGAGACACAATAATAACGTAATTATTAATAATTTATTGAGTACTTCCTCTGTCCCAGGGAGTGTTTCCTGTCTTTGAATACGATCTCATTTAATTCTCACAACAATCATATGAGGCAGGTACTATTACAACCCTCTTTTACAGATAAGAGAACTGAAGCCCAGAGAGGTTACACCATTTTCCCAAAGCTACTTAGTAAAGGGTGAATCCAGGGTCCAAAACCAAGCCAGCTAGTTGTGGATCTCATTTCTTAACTAGCATGCTTTACTATTTCCTGAGATGGCTGTAAAGTACAGGCAAAGTAAAGGGCCATCCAACCAGTTAGAATTAGCCAGTGGTGGCTAAGCTTCTGCTCCTACCTTTGGTTACTAATAACTCTTGGCCATTCTGACCAAGTTCCATGGAAGAGGTTTTCTGAAGATTACCTACTATTGTTTTCCCAACAAGAGGGCTGTGAGATTTTTTTTTAATGAGATCTAGAATTTGTAGTAAAATGTTCGCATCATAAGGGACCTGTGGGAACAAAACCAACTCCAGATTGGGGTAGGTTCAAATATCTGATATATGAGAATGTCCTAGACATCTGGAAAATAGTTGCTTGAAATCCTAGTGGACTTATATGCATATATACATCCATCCTCATGAAAGTATTTTACTAGTCCTTGGGCTATCATAAGGGTCAAGATTGACTATTAAACCTTGAAAACAAAAACAAGTAATTGCCTTGTCTTGGCACATTTTTGTGCCCCTGTATCGGTAGGGCTACCTTCCCATCCTTAGTCATTAACCCATCTCTTATTAACTTATTAACAAGGGACAAAAGATCCCAGGACACAAGTGGGAGGAGAGGCTTGGGTCTAATACAGGGCAAGAGGCAAGTAGAAGAAAATTTAAGAGTCAATCTATGAAATACCAGAAGAGAAAGACTCAAGGCAGCCCCAAAGCAGCTGCTGAATTTGGGAACGCAGGAGACCAAAGTGCTGTGGGTATGACTTAGTCCAACCTGGCTACAGCCGGAGAAGGAATGTGAAAGTGACTTCCGCAAAGGCCCGACTACCAGGAAGCAATGAGGGAGCACTTTGCTTTATCTTGTTTTTCAAAGGTAGATGGGCCCTTGCACAGCAGGCCCTTCCCTTCAACAGGACCTTCATCGACTCAGGAGAGGGCCCTCACCTCCCTTAAGAGTTTCCCTCCCCGCCCCCAACAGCTTTTTAATCTACGTTAACAGATACAGCTGCACATTCTGGCCTCTGGAGTCTGGATGTCAACCTTCACTGTTTCAATGCCCAGGAACCTGCAGACAAACTCGTCTGGCGTGTCCATGCAGGTGCTCAGACCACACGTGGCAACACTGTGAGGTGGCTGCTGCCTCCAGCTGGGGCGCTAGGGCTTCCTTGCTAGATGAGTTGCTCAAGTGTAATTTCCCAAATTCCCTCACATTCCCACAAAACAGCTCTACTCCTCACGGGTTGGGCTTAGTAAATGTGAGGTGTATTTTGAACAAATATGAGCAATTCTGATTGGCAGCCACGTTCAGGAACTTCCTATAACTCAAAAACAGCCTTGTTCTCAAATCTCTGAAGTTGCGGGGTTAGTTTGCATAATGGATCACTGTATTTGAAAGTAGGAACTCCCAACTTGATGCAGTTCATCTTCCACCAAAAATGTCTCCCAATTTGAGATACTAATTATGCAGCCCTACTTGGAAGGGTGGGGCATGGGGGGACCCTTACTAGCAGTATGAGAATGGAAGTGGTAAAGCCCCTGGGGGACAGAAGTAGGGTTAGATGGACCTTGTAAAATTCCTATTAGTCTAACATTTGGTTGCGTTAGATCACTTCAACCAAATCTGAAGTGTTCCTCTTTCCTCAGACTGGGGTAACACGTGGCCACTACTGAGGACTTGTTACGTAAGTACCGTCTATTAGATCATTGGCTACTGGTGACTTAAACAGTAACTCCCCAGAGCTCCTTATCAAATACTTACTGATCTTGGCTCTGTTTCATCCGGTGAAAGTCCTTCAGGATCCCCATCATATCTGCAAAGCTGCTGGCCTTGGACAGAGAGATGCAGTCATCCTCTTCAGACGAGCTGCAGGTAGCTTTGTGTTCTGGTTTGCAACATTCAAGGCTGGCAGAACAAAGCAGGGGGACTGATGGAAGCTCGGGGACCTCTACCTCGGTCTCCTCGGTGATGTCACTAATGACAAAGGAAGTTGTAGAGTGGAATGAGGATCCAAAACAAGGTAAGGGAGAAGAGACATTTGAACTTCCTGGAGATAAGAAATCTGGCGTTAATGAAGCCGAAGCTGAAGCTGAAAGAGAAAACAATAGTCATGGATGGACATTGGGGCCAGCATACCGCAGCAGTATCTTCTCATAAGCACTGCCTACCAAACACTCATTTCCTGGGCTGACACCATGACATCCTGGAAGAGCCCAGGACGGTGTCTGTAAGCCAGTGGAAGGTCCCTCCACTACCCTTCCCTCTCAGGACTTCAGGAGGACGCAGAAGCACTGGGCTCGTCAGTGTTCCAGGGGAGCAGAACACTCCCTCTCCCCCGACCCTGCCCCCCAAATAAAGGCCTTGGCTCCTCAAAGCTTCCATTCTGCAGTGAGCTATGGAGAAATAGCCCTGTTTAGGCTGGAACAAGAGTGATGGGCCCAAGGCCTGAATCTGTCCTTTTCGCTAATGGGGCTGGTGCTTCTGACTACCCTCCTCTGAACACTCTGAATGGAAGAAGCATTCTGCAGCAGAAAACAGAACAGTGACGGCCCTAGTTCCCCAAATTTTAATGGAATTGCCTCTGCGTTTCTAAAGAATCCCTCTGGTTTTTCATACACTACTACCTTAGCTTGTCTTGCAGATGACAAAAAAGTAGCCAATAAATACAAATGGAAAATTCAAGTGAATTCCTCTAAAAACCTGGCATACAAGGGAAATACATGAAGGTGTCAAAGAGAACACCGTAATTGTCATGTGTTCTACCTACTAATAAGGTCCGGAAGCTGAGTTCAACTAGGAGCAAAAAAAATAGGATAAATTAACCCTGGACTTCTTGGGAGATTACACCTGTTGGTAGTCCATGCCACTGGTGAAGGCAGACTCCTATCCATTTCCAGTCTCTGGTAGACGGGACAAGGGAAGGGAAGACGTGCTTAATGGGGATGCTTATTATATTGAAAAGAGAAGCTGCTGAGGGCTGATGGAAGACGTCATCTTAAAGACACTTGGCAAAGGGTGTTGGTTTCTGTCAGCTCAAAATAATTGACAGAAACCACGCAAGAAGTACTATAGGCTATGCAGGTTGCAGAGCAACCCCAAAGCCCTGGGCCCAAGTCCCCCTGAACCAAGGACCATTTTCTTTACTACTATTCTGTCCAAAAGCCAGGGAGGAGGAACAGCCTGCTATGTTCTAGCCACTGACCCGGGGGCTCCTACCTGCATCGGCTGCCACTATCTTAGCAATCTGGCTGCGCAGGTGGCTCAGCTCATCCTGCAGCTCTGTGGTGCGGCTTAGGGCTGGCAGGGCTGGCTTCTTCAAGGCCAGGAGCCTCTCCTCAGACCCACGCAGGTTGGGCACTGAGGCATTGCGCTGCATGACAATCAGAGGGCTGGGCTTCCAGGTATGCCTCAGGGGGCGTGTATCACTCCTAGACCAGGGAAAGACAGGTATATTAGAGTCAGCTGGCCGCTGCACCCCTTCTAAAATTCCTCCATCCACTACAAGATTAATAGCCATTCAGAGCCCACAGCTCTCCCTGCTGTTGCCCTCAGCCTCTCACGAGCACGCCCCCTGCTGCCTGCCACCTGCCACCTCATCTGGGAAGAAGCTCCTCAGCTACCTGACCCGGGCATATGTCTCCTCTTCATCTGCAGCAATCCAGGCGATGTCAGCCAGAGTGGGGACTGGGGGCACGTCCCTCAGACACAGATCAGAGACGTTGGGCAAGGTCTGTAGGAAAGCAGAATTCATCAACAAACACATCATGAAGAGATAATCAGACTGGGCAAAATACAAAGGAGGGGCACCTAATCTAGCACGGGGTGTCAGGAAGGCTTCCTAGAGGAGGGAGAGGAGAGTTCTAGGTTGGAAACAGCTTGAATAAGAGACCAGAAGCAAGGGATTTTGTTAGATTACAAGCAGTTCAGCACAGCTGGAACAGAGAACAGGGTGAGGGGAGTTGCAAGAGGTTGGAAAGTCAATTAGGAGTTTTGATTCTAAGGCAATAGCAAGCCACTAGAAAGTTTTATGTAAGGATGAGATTTTAATTTTAAAAGATTACTCTGGCCCTGAC
>PVKM010039887.1:0-13623 GCA_004027735.1 Carollia perspicillata | reverse complement strand
TGTGTTGATTATATTTGGGGAGATAACATGTCAAATTCGTATGGATTGCTTGTAATTCGTAAACATTCTCTATATGAGCTGTTTTACCTAGTGTCATTTTAAAGTTTACATTTGCATTAACATTTACAAAAGAAAACCAATTAGTACAAAAAATGCTTACCATGGAATTCATGAACCAACCTTTTCCAATAGTTTGTGCGTGAGTGCCAGTTTACATAAACCTTCAGCTCCTTCTTGATGTTTACCTCTGAAAAAGAATGGCAGCTACAGGAAGGAGAAATCGCCCACCATGGCCGAGTCTCTGTGCTGCGCATCTCTGCAACTCCGAAGTCAACTACTTAGTTTCTTTGCTCTTACAGAGAGTAGGAAGGAAAGAAGAGCTGGTATTCTTACTATATTCACACACCATCTCTTCCATTGCTACTTTCTCTTCCCAGGGAAGGGGAACAAACATCAGGGAAAACTTCATGAATGACTACAATTTCTGAAGGCATGGCAAGGACTGTTAACAGTTGAGATCAATTCAGAGCAAGGACACAAAGGCAGGAAAGTAGTCGCTTTGTTTAGGGCTTGGCAAATTTACGTCTGGAAATCTTCACACAGAGGGACTGGCCATCACAGGGAGATGAGCAGGGTGTTTTTGACGAAGGAAAGCTAAACTTTCTGTTAAGATATGTCACATGATGTCATCTCTTTAGTGACACTGCTGTGGTATAGGATTTTTCCTAAGATTTACTCATTTAGAGACTAAATATGTCGAAATGCGAAATCTTCAGAATAGAACCACACTTAAGCCAACTTGAACGGACAAAAAAAAAATAAAAATGGCCCCAACTGTTTCTTATGGTTGAGAAAGGAGAATTTTTAAAAAGAGGGGGAGGGGCTTTGTACGTAAATATGGGTAAGTATGAATGGAGAAGTAAGAAGAAAAAGTAAGTTGTCACTTAATGTGTCATTGCATAATGTAAATAAGATACTGATAAATATCAATGTTCAAGTTATCAAAGCATAGTGAAGGCATATATAAATTAATATATTAGTTTCTCCTTTTGGGTAATTCCATCACTGCTTTCTCCATTGTCCAATAATCTACCAGAGTTGGCTATATTTCTTATTTAATGTTTTCTAGGAGTTCTTATAAGCACATTATTTCTGTAACTAAAAGACAGTAATTGCTAGGAAATTATATATGGAATAGAATCATATATAGAATTTATAGTGAATAATGAAAATGTTGAAGACATTTAATTTACTATGCCTGATGTTTATTGGAATTTCTACTGTGCAGTGCTCCTGTACATGAGAAATGAAAATAAGTAAGAGATAGTTCCTAATCTCCAGAGTGTCGTTGTCTAGTAGAGGTAATATATGTATTTGCAGTAAACTGTAGTTTGTAGAGGCCTGATATGCTACTGTACCAATACTGTTTGAAAAACACAGGAAGCAGAGAGATCAATTTTCCTTTAGACAGAGTTGAAGGTGAGGTGGAATCAGGGTGATATAAGAGATGATATTGATTTGGACTTTAAAAGTTTGGCAGTGGCTATAACAGAGTTAGTAACAGTCCAGAAGTGTGTAAGTAATGTTATATAGGTGAGGCAGCAGGACTACACAGGGTATAGGAAATTGGATTGGAAAGGTAGGCTGGGCTAGATACTGAAGGATCTCAAATAGCTCTATTTAGTGTTTGGATGTGGCATTGGCAAGCTAGGTAAGCCTTTGAACAGAGGAACACACATGTGATAAATGTTTCAGAAAATTAATTCAGATAGCAATGAGAAAGACAGAGGGACTAGAAGGAAATCAACTAGGAATGAAATTGAAGATGAAGAAAAGGAAACACTTGTTTGGAGAGTGCGTTTCAAGTGGCTGACGCAGATGTATGCGCAGATGTTCAGTAGATATTTAGAAATACAGAAAACCGAGGGACCTGGACTGAGCCTTCACAGGTTTCAAAACTGCTCAGTTGTAGGGTTTCATATTCTCTGGCGATCACTGACTGAATCACTTTGATTTTTTCCTTATCTACTGTAACATTATGATATTGCAAAGCCTATTACATCGTTTCTCCTTTCATTCTGGGCTGTTGGTCCTTGACTTGTGATTATTAACTCAGAAAGTATTCTCTCAAAGGAGGTTTGGTTGCTGGTGTTATCTTGGCTTCCTTTCAGTGGCCTGTGTTAAGGGAATTTGTTTTGAAAGTAAAAAGTGTATCTCTGTGCTTTTGGCAAATAGAATCAAAACTCTATCTTTTTCTGCTACACTTAACACCCTTTTAACTTCTCAGATCCTTCTAACCCCTCCAGTTTCTGGTTTCTCTATCTCAAAAGTGCATGGACCCGTGTTATTGCATTCTGGCCCCTGGACTGAAAGTACAAATGCTTCGTCATGGCAACATTCCTAACTATACTTTTGTCTCTTAAATATTAGAGAAAGGCAGAAAAATCTGTGGCACTTGCCTTTAATCTCTTTTATTTAAATATGTATTTAGTTTATTTAGAAAGCTTAAGTTAGCTTTTTATAAGTACCTTATCATTTGTCCTTTTAAAAATGTAGAATTAGCAACATTTGGTACTTTATTGTGTTATAAATTAATGGTATGTCAACATAAATAAATATTGTAATGTTACTTATATTGTGTAATAGATGTGGTTCTCAGTGTGCTTAGTCTAAGAAAATATATAAATTTGTAAAACACAATGAAAAATTAAGAATAAAAATTATTTCTCAGTATTTTCATGTTTTGCAGCTCTTTACATATAAAGCTGAATTTTTTCCTTATTGCCATGTTTCATTTTGCAGACAAATCCATATTAATGCCACTGATATTTTTCATAGTGGTTAACTTTCTAAAATAAAGATTAGCATTAAAGAGAAAACTGGAGTTAATTAAAAAGCAAATGAAGCATATTGAGTTTTGAAATTATTAGAACTTTTCAGGTATATATTTTTCTTATCTAAGTCTTACTATTTTTTTGAGTCTATTTACCCCGTTATTATTTATACATTTTTGTTAATGAATGTTTACTATTTCCTGCAAAATTAAATGTTTACTTTAAAATCTTAAAATAATTCTACCCTTTTACAATGTATAAGTGTAGATCTCATGCACATTATCATTAGAGTTTGCAAGAAATTCAAAATACATTCATACTGTTTCTTCAACTGAGTTCTTGATACGTTTACTTTAAATACACTAAAAGTATTCTTCTCTGAATTGTAGACATAAAATATACATAGCAGTTTTCTTTTGGAAAGTGATCATGAAATAACTTTAACAATGTAAAACTGGAACTATACGGAACATACTTTGTTCATGTGTTGCAAACAGATACAGTTTAAATGAGCTTCATTCTTCTATAGTAGGAATGTTTAAAACATGGGCGATGCTTGCATGTGGCTAATGACATCATGCTGATATAGGTTTATCTCAGGGAAGACTGAGGAGTTGAGGCGGCCTACTTGTTTGTTAGCATAGTATGTACAGACACGTGAGCTCTCCCATATCTACAACTCACTAGACAACTACATTTGTTTTTAGGTTCAATGGTAAATGGATGGGGCTCTGCATCTGATGAGGATCGTAACTTTTCTAGTCATAGATCTAGTGTAGGTAGCTCCTCAGATGGCTCCATCTTTGCCAGCGGCAGTTTTGCACAAGCACTGGTGGCAGCAGCAGATAAGGCTGGTTTTAGGCTGGAAGGAACCAGACTTACAAGAACAGGTTGGTAGACGCCGACTCAACACTCTTTGCATGAGTCCTGTCCTTTGGACACTGAGCTATTTCTCTCCTGTCCTTTCTCCTCAGTGAGTCTGACTGAAGGGATTTCTTTAGTATGCATGAACACAGTTTGGATTTTCATTACCAGAACTCTCTTCTGATGCTAGTTTTTCAAAGCCAAGAATGGGCTCCTACTCAACACTCTCTAGCCTTTATTTTCCTTTTCCTTCACAGTTCTGCTGATTAATTGGAGTATGCTTCCTTTTTATATTCCAGCAAAGCTGCAACTAAGATTGTCATTAAATTTTCAATAACTCACACTTTGCAAGTTCCTCACAGAATCAATAATGTGCCAGTGATTAAAATTATTCAGCTTTTATCTCCATTGCTTTCCTTTGCACCATTTCTTTTTGCAAATGCATTTTCTGGGAAGGCTTTCTCAGCATGGGGTGAATGGATCTAACACTGTCAGTCTAACAGTTCAAATGGGTGATAGATTATTAGTTATTGGCTGCTAAAATTTTAATCCAATAATTTATTATTTGTTTTAAAAGATGCTAATAAAAGATACACCCACTGCATTTGCAATTTGGAAAAAATGACTACATGTGTGTTGCTCTTCAACGTCATCTAATTTTGGCTTCTGATAATAATAAGTCATAATGTAAAAGACCAATTATGTAATTTTTCACATATCTGATCATTCCTCCAAATAAATGTGGGACTCACTCTAGTAATAGATCTGTAAGTTGCCATCGTTTGTTTTACTGGAACAAAATAACTTTGGCATGATTCATATTATTATATGACTATACACTTCTTAAGTATACATATAATATGTTTCTAACATATGAATTAAACTTAGCTACCTTACAAAAACTAATGTCCTAAATCCATTTTTGAAATCCTAATAGGACTCAAATAATAAATTAAGGAAAAACAATTTTGACCCTTCACTAAACTCTTAGGTTATAAAAATGATTTTTGGAATATTTTTAAAAATATATATCATCAGTATTTTCTTTGAGTATGCATTAGGTATCTTCAAATGAAATAAAGAGGTTTTCCAAGCATTGCAGAGGTTTATTTTTTATATAGCATCCAAACTAAAATATGTTGTAATATAATGGTTATTTGAATTTTCTTGCTTTATAAAGCATTAAGTCAGAAACTTTATGTTGCCTGAGTGTTTTTGTGGCATAGCTATAAACAGAGCAGTGAGAAAGTGCAATGAAACTAATAAATTAGAAAGCATAAGTGCATTTCTTGCATGTATGCTAATAGCTAATAAAACATTAAGCAATGTTATGTCACCCTGACTTAAGAAAATGTAACTACATACAATAATTTTGTATGAAATGAAAACATGCACAAGAGAATATATACATGCACATAAAACAGCCCTCTCTTACCATAATAAATATGATATTAAAATTAAAAGATGTTGAAAATTTATTAGCTAACCTTTTTCCCAGAATAAATTAACCTGCACATGTACGCTAAGCCACAAGAAAAGAACATAGCTCATTTCATTTTTCAGTGAGAATTTGGAGTCTGCTCAGATACAAAATTATTTATCAGAAAACACCTATTGCACTTTGGACACAGGAGGTGGTTTTGACCTGCTCTGTGTCCTATGCTATACACTACTGTTATTGAGTTTCTGCTAAAAGAGGCACTCATTGTGTACATATAGGGGAGAAGGTCAATTTGATAATGTGTCTGAGCAGATCTTTCATGTAAAAAGCAAATGTAATTACTACAGGACATTATTCTGTCCTCAAAGAAAGTTTGTGGGACTCCAAAGGTGAAATTGGATTCAACACATAATATAGTACATAATGTATTTCAGAAATAGCTTCTTTAATTTTAAGATGTAAAAACTACATGAATTTGCAAATACCTATGAAAATACTACTAAGATTATCAAGGTTAAATAAACATATAATTGTATAGTATCAAGTTTTGGGGTGGAGGGTTTGTTTAATATTCATTTGTTTTAATTTCTAGTGGGTAGTGTGTTGATTATCAAAAATTGGACAAGATATGTGCAACAGGGAATATATTTTTCTATGGAGATGCACCAGTATTTGGTATTTTCAAATGGCATCTGTAGGCAGGTTTCCAGGTTAGTAAGAACAGAGATATATGACAGACAGAATCAGTGTCTTAAAGTAACATTCTGTATGCCCCATCCCCCCCACCTCTTTTTTTTAGGCAAAGCCTTTACCTCTTCTCAAAGACCTCGACCAACTAGCCCATTTTCTACTGACAGTAACACCAGTGCAGCCCTGAGTCAAAGTCAGAGGCCTAGGCCGACTAAAAAACACAAGGGAGGGCGAATGGACCAACAACCAGCATTGCCTCATCGAAGGGAAGGAATTTCAGATGGTAGGTTTGATTCCTTCTCTCTTGTCTCCTCTCTGAAGAAACACCCTGTGCCATCATTGACTTAGGTGGAAGTAGCTGTGGGAGGTTAGGTATCCCCTCCTCACATAACAGGGCAGAAATCCTGGCAGTACGGTCTTAAGTAAACACCTTCTTGCTTAACAACCTGGAATTATGTCTATATTACCAAGCCCCAGGAAGTAGATGCCATACCACTTTTTGATGTTGATTTTTCTGCCTTGCTGGCATTATCTCCTACAGGATTAGGGGGAGAAAAACATAAGTAGCATATGCTAAGTTGTTGGAACATTTCCTATATTAAATTAAGCTATCTTCAATGCTATTTTACTTCTGAAAAAAACTATGATTTGTAATTTGGTAAATTGTTAGTTTTGTGAATTCTAAGGCAAAAAGCATACTGCGGATCGTGTAGTTGATGGATTAGCAAACTTTTTCTGTGAAGACCAGATAATAACTAATTTTGGCTTTAGCAGGCCATACATTCGACAGTGCCATTGATGCACCAGTGCAGCTATAGAGAAAAGTAAATGAATGAGTGTGAGCGATTTCCAATAAAACTTTATTGACAGAACCAGCAGCTGTCAAGGGTTGTCTGTGCAAGGGTTCAGTTTGTTGATCCATTTCAACCCTTTTTATTTATGAATAGTATCCATCTTTGAGTATTTACTTAACTACTTCTAGTTTTAAGAAACACCATAGAACCCTTATTCTATAATGAGTAATCCATAAGTTCCATAATGCAGGAATTATTTTCCATCTATTCAACCTAATTCTTATACATTTGAACACAGAAATAAAAATATTTATTCTGAAGTTTTATTCTGAGGAATATTTAAAATATGTTATGCCTAATGTAACATTAGACCCAAAGGTAAAATTTTTCCCCCTTCTCAACTCTATTCCCAGCAAGTACACAGACTTGATCTTGAGATAGTTTTACTAATCATCAAAAGGATGATTCTAGCTAGGTTGCACACTGGACCATCTGAGGAGCTCTTAAAACATATCCCAGAGATTCTGACTTAATTGTTCTGGGGCGAAAAACAGTTATGGGCATTTTTAAAGCTCCATGGGTGAACCTAATGTAAAGTAGGCTTTGAGAAGCTATGAACAAGTCCTTAGCATTCATCTCGGTCTCTGAGGCTTAGTTGGAAAAGTACTATTTGTTCTATATTAGTTTCGGTGGGAGGAAGGGTGTCACACGGCTTTGTGTGTGCTTTCTATCATCTTATAATGTTAAAATTTTAAAGCCAAACACTTGTTTCAAGAGCTGCCCGGTTTACTTATCTATCCTGTTTACTTTGCTATCATTGGGAAATATTTCTATGGAATGTGAGGGTAAGGGTACAATTGAGGTTTTGATTCTCTATAAATGGGTATCCTGTGGTGAGGAAAAATGCTCGCCACTGCCTTTCTACCTCAGATGTTCTGAGTGGCAAGCTTAAAGCAGTCTGTAGTGTTGATCTTATTCTGTCTGAGTAAGAAGGACTGCTGTCACTGCTATGCTAATTGCAAATCTCAGAATTTATGTAATTTTCCTGCTATGAATGTCAGGAAAGAGAAAAATCCAGGTGTGTGTTTTCATGTGGATTTTTTTTTTCTTTCAAATTGCTTGAAGGTCATATCCAGAATATGTGGAAGATATAATATTAAATCAAAATAAAAATAGAAAGCTCTCGTCTTTCTTCCTAGAACACTTTTCTTGGAAGCTTTTTTAGAATGTCTGGTTAAAGAAAACTACCTCCTAGTCAAAGCATGATCAATATATTGCTTAGCTTCCTAAAACAACAAATAGCATCTTAACTTTTCAAATCTGCCAGCATTCCAAAAAGAAGTTATACATTATGTGTCCTGAGTGAATACTTTTTAGAAGTAGTGATGTTGCAGAGGAAATGTTGGCTCACTTGTATTCCTGAGTGATTGACCCAGAGACATTTTAGATATGATACAAGGACATTTATTTTGTATGGCATTCCACATATTATCTTTAGGGATATTGGTATTTTTCAACAAATATATATGTAAGAGTATTTATATGCTATAAATCCACGTATCAGTAATGATTTTATAATATTTGTACCTAAAATCCAACTGTTCCTTTTGGAAAGGTTGCTGTTTCACACTTAACACATAGACATTTTAAACTAAAACATTTGCATTACTTATTATAGTGTTTTATGAGTTTAATCATTGGAGTAATGATTCCTAGCTGCTATACCAAACAACTTCTGTCCCTCAGTGGCTTCGCACAGTAAGTTTGTTTCTCACAGACAATTATTTTATAAAGATCATATGACTCTCCTCTAAGTAGTAATGTAAGGAGGTATTCTTCTTCATCGTTGGTATACCATTATTATCAAGATGGGACCTTTATGGTTTCTGAGAGAGGAGAAGACAGAACATGAGTTATTCACTTGGGAGGCTCTTTGGCTAGGCCAGCAAGTGGCGCAAATCACTTCTCTTATTTCTTTGGCAAGAACTTTGTCACATGGCATCAAACTGACTACTGGAAGTAATCTTTCTGTATGTTCACTAAGAGGAATTGGGAAGGGTGGGAAATGTCAGTCTCTGTTCCACAGCCTGTACAAACACCAACACCCATATTAAATGCTCTTTACCTTGCATAAAGTCTCTCCTAAGCAGGCATTGCTCAATTCAAATCTCCTATTCCACTTGCATAAGCCCAAGAGTACCCTTTCAAGTCAATACATTGACCAATGCTGAACAAAAAAGGTAGAACAAGTAGTTCTCTAGTTATCAACCTTTCTTCCTAGATCATCTCCTTCCAACCTGCCCCCACCTCATTCCAAAAATGCCATTCAGATAGGGGGCTCTTTCACAGAGTAGCTTTGACCATTGAGCAAATTTCTTTGTTTATTGAACTATTCACTCAACTATATGTTGAGCTCACACCAAGTGATAGTCAACCAATAGACAAAATTCTCTGCCCTTCTGGAGCTTACATTCTGATGGGAGAAGATAGAAAAAGATTAACAAAATATTTAGGTGAAAATTTAAAAGTATGCAAAATAGTAGTATCATGGAGAAAATATGTAGTATGGAATCTGAGAAATACAAAAGTAGGGGGAGACATCTTTTAAGTACAATGCTCAGAAAAGACCTTCCCGAGTACATGACATTCGAGGAAAGACTGGAAGGTTATAAGGAAAAGAGCAGTGCTGATAGGTGAGGAAAAGTCATTTCAGGAAATGAGAACAGTGAGTGGAAGCCTGAAGCTTATTTGATACAGAGCAAGAGGAGCAGTGTGACTGAAGCAAAGAGAGCAACAAAATAGAATATGAAGTTAGACAAGTAAATGAGGGCCAGGGTTTGTAGGACCTTTACACTTCTATAAGGACCTTGGCTCTTGCTTTGAATGGGAAACCACTGGAGGTGCATGCAGGCATGCATGTGCATGTGTGTGTGCATGTTAAGGCTAGAGAAGTGACATGATCTTACTTCTGTTGTTATAAAAATGTCACTCTAGCTGTTTTGTTGAGATAGACTGAATGTGCTTCTGTGTGAAAGTGCAGAAACCACCTAGGAGGTGGTAGGAGTTATAGAGGGATTAGAGGCTGGTAATTCACACCAAGGTAGACTCAGTGGAAGCAATGAGAAAGGTCGAATTCTGGGTATAGTTTAGAGGGAGAGACCACAGGCTTTGTTAATAAAATTAACACAGGCTATAAAGCAGGAAAGTGAAAGATTACACCAGAGTTTTGGCAAACTTATAGAATAGAATTATTACTAGTTGAGATGAGGAACACTAGAAAGGAAGCATATATTGTAGAAGAAGATCTAGAGCTTAAGTTGGGTATGTGAAATTTGAGAGGCCTACTAAACATATAAATCTAACTATTCAGTGTGGGTTTGGTTATGAGAGTCAGGAGTATACGGGAGGAGAGATTCAGGCTGGAGATACGTAATTTTTTCATGCCTTTCTCTTTTTTTAACCTAAAAAAAAGAGGATAATAATGGCACATATATCATTGGACTGTTGTGTGCCTGACAATAGCAAATCCTCAGCAAGCTAGTAAGAGACCCTTTAGCAAATTGATTTAGTTAAAATGAATCAACCTAGAAATGAATAATAAATTTAATTTAAGTAAATGTATTTGATTGCATACATTTATTTTTTTCCACAGCCATTCTCAATTCCATCTTTTTTCCAATTTGTTTATTTCAATGTGTATGCAATGTTCTTTCTTTTTAGAATATACAGACTCCAAGGATATTAATTATGTAGCTGTATAATTTCAGGTTAAATTAAATAGTAATCAGAAATTTAGCTAGCATAAGCAGATTCCATTCTGGCCACTGTAAATATTAAGCTGCTCTGATGGAGAATAAAAATCAATGACAAGATATGCTGTTTTGGAAGAAATTACAATAATCTCTCTCCTACTAGCAGTCTTGAATCTAATAGCTCAAATGAAATAATTAATTTGCATTTATAATAATACATATTGAAGGAAGTCAGTTTTGAATACAAAGGAAATAACAAAGTCTTTGGTGAATTACTCAACAAACAGATATCTTAATATTAGATTATCTCTTCCTTTTAGAAGAAAGGTTTCAAATGCAACTTGATTCTCCCAGACAGAAACCCTGTCCCCTTCAATAATTAGCAATTCATAATCTAACAAGAGGACATACATAAGAAACAAAAACACTGCTCCAACATGATAGCTTCCTGAGCAGATGCTTAGTAGACCATTGTTATCAGTTCAGTGGAGGACAATATCATTTTGCTAAAAAATGAGAGTGTAACGTTTCTTAAGAAAGTCTTTAAAAGGAGCATCCCACCTTTCCTTAAAAAAACTTCCTTTGGTCCAAAAAATTATACTTTTCTCTTTTAAATTTACCAACAATATTATTAGAAACAAGAGCACAATTACAAAAATAGTATGAGAAATAAACACCTATATTACATATGATATCCTCTATAATAAAATAAATATCCATATTATATTTGATATTTGGTTTTTATGAACAAATAATATAATAGTGGTAGTCTAAGAATAAACAAAGAAATTTTAATAGCATGCTAGAAAAATATAAAATAATCTAAAAACCTTTAAAGTGTTTAGAGTTTCAAATACTTCAGCAAAGTAATTTCAGAAATAATGTAATAGTATAAGTAGTATAACAAAACAAGTACCCTACTTAAAGAAATATGAAAGAAGGGACAATGATATCACATTACATTAAAAATATAAAGGTAATGATGATCTGAAGAGCTAATAAAAGGAAAATGAAAAATTAGCTGAGTCTTAGAACTTTTTATTTTTTCATATCTGATATTTAATTTCAAGAGCTTTTCTGAAAAATTATCTATGCTACTACATCTCAGGTATTCATGATACAGTGTCTGTTCTGGCACCATGAAGCATATTCTATCTGTACTCTGAACACTGGTTATTACATATTAAAATTAATACATTAGAAGAGTGTTACTTATTAGTTGTAAGTCATTAGCTAACTCATGAAATGAATAGCTAGCATTGGTTGTCAGGCAGAATGTTAATTGCATTTCACAAATGTTAGCTTAACCCTTTGACTATTACCAAATGTGCCACATACATGAGTACAGGCAGTCATATGTTGCATATGATATGGCATATAATTCTTAATTTCCCTAGGGCAAAATTTCCTATGGAGATTGGCAGGATAGTTTTTATTCTTCCCAGAGCCTCTTATTAACACAGCTGCTAGAATTTCTAGTCATTTTGTGTTGTGGAATTTCTACTTTGGGAAGTGGGGATGGACAATGGATTAAATATGGAGAAACCATAAATGGCCCTTTACACCTCATATATGAGCCTCAATGTGCAATTGAAAACACTTCCCACATATAATAATTGAATAAAATTAGTTTATTTTATTTCAAAGACACTGTGCTCAAAAGATAGCAAAGAGATCAATAATGTGCATTTTGGATGTAAACAATTGGGCTTTCCCCCACCCCCAAAAAATACCTTTTACTTGGGTGATAACTTTAGCAAGGCAGGGTTTTTTTCTTCATCTTGAACTAAAACCTGTATTTTTCATTACATTTTAGTGCATTCTAAACATTATTCAAAATTTTTAGATCTTCCACCACCACCAGACCCCCCTCCTGGTCAGGGTTTAAGGCAGCAAATAGGCCCGAGCCAGCATGCTGGTAACGTGGAAAACTCAACAGAGAGAAAAGGAAGCTCTCTGGAGAGACAAGCAGCATCCAACTTAGAAGACACAAAGAGCTCATTGGATTGTCCAGCTAGAACATCCCTAGACTGGCAGCGACAAACCCAGGAATGGATTAACTCCACAGAACGCCAAGAAGATATACGGAAAGCCCTACACAAACAAGGTGTTGGACCAGGTGTGTTCTGCACAGTCCCAAGAAAGTGTGGACTTTTACCATTTTTTTCCCACCAGGTATTTTAGAAGTAGCAGTTGTTTAAGGGCATCTGAAACACATTTGCCTTGAAATCACCAACTGAATTGGAATTCCGCAGTAGAGCGCACCAGCACTTCCCTTAAGGCTGATCCCAGTGGGAACTGTTCCTCAAGTTAACTCTGCCTGGCATCTCTGAGCCCAGAGACCGCTAGCCTCCATCTGTGGTGCTCAGGAGATGATTTGATTTCTTTGCCTTTTCATGTTTATACTGAGTACTTCTAAGACCGCAATATTTCATCTTTAGTGTCCATTTAAACTCTGCCTTCAACCAAGTTTTTTCATTTTGACTGAGTTAACTAGTCATTTTGAAAGGAGAACTCACTTCAGTCAAATTGCTGAATTAATTGAAATAACAGTTGCAAATAAATGCCCAGTCACAGAATCCTCACATTAGAAGAGGTTAAACTGGGTCTACACTTTCTCCAGATGATTAAATTTACTTGATAACAATTTAATAGAGAATGTTCTCATTTATAAATCAAGCTTCCGAGAAATATCACAAAATAATTTCATGATTCACTTTTGGGTGTTTTTTTTTGGGGGGGGGGTTGAGCCCATTACAGAAATGCATTTTCTGGAATATTTCTTCTTACATCAGGATTTCTTAAGTATTAAAACACGCACACAAAGTCACATACAGACAGAACATTTGAAAGAGTGTTGTTATACATTCATTTATTCATTTGGACTGAATCAATTCTAGATATGTCCTCTGCCCGTGCATTTTCAATAATTATATTTTGTCACAACTTCGTTTTAGAAATATAATTTATGCAATGGCCTAAAAATGACAACATTAATGTCTAGGTTTTAATGAAACATTTCAGAAGGTTTGTCATTAAGACTGTGAAGGAAGAATCATGTGATCCTTGTCATTAAAGATTATCTGAGGGAAAAAATTCTAAATTCAGTCAGAAGTTTTTTTAGTCATCTAACCACAGTAATGATGGCCGATATCTGGAAAGAAAGAAGAAAAGAGGGGGAGGTGGATTGGAGAAAGAAGAAAAGGAAGGAAGAAAGAAGGGAAGGAAAGAGGAAAAGAAGGAAGGGA
>PVKM010039886.1:0-13626 GCA_004027735.1 Carollia perspicillata | reverse complement strand
TTTGAAGATTTCTTGTTCTTCCTTTTTTTTTTTAATGAAGCTTATGAAGACAACTTGTAAACTTTGGTCATGAGATCTCTCCAAATGTAAGGAAATTTATTTTCCAGAGGAATAATAATAATAATAATAACTGAGGAAATACCCACTATCAAATAGTGTCAGAGGGGCAAAGGGAGAGTTGAAAGATAGCTTCCGACTGAGGGAAAGTGTGAGACGGGGGCAGCATAGATCTGTGAGAAATGTGCCAAACCAAAAAGTGAGCTAGTGGCAAGATGGCTGCCAAAAGAGGTATTAGAATAACGTCGTTACACTCCGACTCTTAGTGAACTTTTTGCATTTATGAGATTCTTGGCATAAGTAGATTTATTTTCTCCCTGAAGAAATCAGCAGCTTTGAGGAGGCTTCCGGGCGGCTGCAGTCTCAGGTGTGGAGGCGTTGAGAGCCTGAGGAACTAGCAAAAGGCTCTGGTGGTCGCTCCCCGGGGAACAGAGTTCAGGCCTTTGGGTGGGATAATCTTGGAGGCAAAAGCAAGCCCAGAGTGGCATTTAAGTCACACATCTGTATACAGCGTGAGGTGCATATTTGGTATATGCAACAAATTCTACATAATAGATTCTCAGAGGATATGGCTGAAGTAACCTCGAAGGGATTTATGAAAGAAACATTTTCTCCCATTTTTTACCTTCTTTCCTACCTTCCTGATCCACTGCCTTCTTTAGCCGTCCTTTTGTCTCTTCTTCCCCCTTCCCCTACCTTAGGGCAGCTTTACAGCTTTAACGATTGAGTCTAAACAGTTGTCTCACCAGCACCTGTGCTGGCTCCCTCTCCCCTCGCTCTGGGGAGTGAGCCCTCCGTGACACAACGCAGGCTGCAGGGACTTGTGCATGACCCCTTTCTCACCCCACTCCCGTGCCATACAATTCACCCTGTCAGATAAAAAGGAAAAATGCAGGCACCATGAGATTAACCCAAAACAATGTACATAGTTTCCAACACAAACTGTGCAGCTCAAGGCTCCCACCCTGCAGAGCATCCAATAACTTTTGCTGAGCCATCCAAGCCCAAGAAAAAGCAACCCGCTGTGAAAGAACAAAGGCAACCTCAGTCCAGGCCTATACCTGCCAGTCGATAGAGGCAGCCAACAGCACCTCCGGGCAAACAAAGTCCTTGGAGGGCTGCCAAGCTGCCCTGAGCATGACAAGGCAAAGGAGGGGCCCAAGAAGGCCCAATCAATAAGAAACAGATCTGCCCTAAAAATAATACTGAATGAAAAAAGCTGTTACAAAGTCTTGCTTCCAAGCCTGTCTGGCACACCGTCAGACCTAATGATATATTCAGAAAGAAAAACCCAAGATCAGGATTTGAAATTCTTTGGGCCACTAATCATCAGCAAACAGATCCAAAGACTTCGCATTGGTTTTTTACCAGCAGGCATTTCAAGAAAGAACTCTTGGCCCTGACAGCTGTCCGTCCTTCTCCACCACACTCAGCACTTGTGAGCCCTGGAAGGACTGCGGAAGTCAGTCATTTGGGAGCGGAGGGATAGACTAGATAAACCTATGAGGTCATATAGTTCCAGGTCACACAGGAAGTGCTAATGAGATCAGTACCTGTGAATGAGAAAGAATTTATTTGTAAGGGAATAGAAGCAAAGATCAGAAGAGCGGAGCAGGGGATGGGGATGGGGAGGTCTTTTTCAGTCCTCCAATATTTGTTGAGCTCTCCTTGGGAGCCAAGCACAGCAGGGAAGGGGTACAAAAATAATAGAAACTATGCCACTCTCAATGTGCCTATCAGGTTATACATCTAAAAGTACTTTAAAAGTAAGTTTAAGGGGGTGAGAGATGATTTTTGTTACCAAAGATGCCAGGAGATCATCTAACTTTGGGGCCAAAAATGGTTGATTGCTGGAGCCGACTGGAAATCTGTGTTGAGGTTTGGAATGACGTGAGTGGGTTCAGGCTCGGCAACAGTGAGTGCTGTGGTTCATCAGTGTGGTTGATAACAGATGGAAGGGAATGAGGCATGTTCATTGACTGAGCTCCGGTCTAGCAGGCTATTTTACATATAGGAAAGCTGAGCTCTCTAGGAAGGGAGGGGGCAAGTTGAAAAGAACCACACCACTAGGCTGTCACAACTGAAAGCAGGACACAGGCGCACAGTGCAGACGGAGCGGGCATCCAAAGTCCCACGGGTGCCGGATCCTGGGGATGGAGGCAGAGAGGGAGGGACTGGGAAGGCTGTAAGATGGCACAGAGGAGCGCCATGCAAACACACATCTGGTTTTCAATGAAACAACAGTTCCTGGTTTACCTTACTCCCTTCTCTTTCCCTGAACACATAAAGTCAAGGTGAAAGTCGCCGGCACGGTGGCAAAACTTTCCCATAGACCTGCCCTGGCTCGAATTCTGAAGTAATATTTTGTACAGATTTCTTTCTTTTTTTTTTTGGAGTTAAATTTTATTTTATTAGAATTCTTAAGAAGTAAAGTGTCATAAGCTTCAACTTATGATGATTAGGTGACATTGAGAGCACACATTTTATTCTGCATGATAATATGGTTGGTTGCGTGTCAGTCTCTCTTACACAGTTGCAGATTCCATGAAGGTGGTGCTGTCATCTCTGCATTTTCTAGCACCTAATCAAACTATACAATTAATAGGCCTCCGGTGAATGTGGATTGATTGAAGAAATTAATAAAGGAATGAATCATTTAATTTCTTTTGGGGGGAATCCAAAGATTTAGGAGTCAGTCTTGTACACAGAGAAGAGAACAAAAATGCATGTGTAACATTAACCATTACTTAAGTACGGTGGGCTCGGAGCAGCCCACTCATCCATTCCAGTCAGGAAGCAAACAATAACGGCTAACACTTATTGAAGAATTACTATGAACTTTATGAGAATGAATAAATCAGGACAGACTAAATATTTTAACCAACACTCTAAAAATCTCCGTAGTTCAAGCCATGATCCGATACAGGTCAGCGGGGGCAGAGGAAGGAGAGCTATGTTCCACACAGTCATTCAGAAACCGAGGCTCCTTCCGTATAGGGGCTCTGCTTTCCTTGAGCCCTGAGCCCTCTGCGTCCACCCAGCAGACAAGGAAAGAAAGGGTATAAAGCAGAGAGGTTTTAGGGGTGAGCCTATGTATCAGAGATTGCTTCTACCTACATTCCTTTGACCAGAATTTAGTCATACAGCTTCACCTGCATGCAAAAAGGCTGGGAAATGTAGTCTATTGATGAGTCCAGAAGAAGAGGAAATAGATTTGTTGTGTATCTAGCAAGTCTCTCACAATGCATTCTCATTTAATTCTTGAGACAACCCCATAAAACAAACACTATTGTCATTCCAATTTTGCAGCTGAGCAAACTGAGGCTCAGAGAAGAAAGTATTGACGTTAGTAAATAATGGAACTGAAAGCTGGTCCTAGGTCTGAACCTGCAGCGTGTGTTCCGGGCCCACTAAGCTACGCTTTTTTCCTAATTGAGGTTCAGTTGTGCTGCCTCCTCCTCCCTCTTCCTTCCTGCCACTCAGATCTTCACAGCGCTGAGTTGGCTCTCCTGGGTCTAAACTGCTGGTGACATGTAACCATTTGGCCCCAGAACTTTCGTTACCTGACCTATTCCTCACTGCCCTTCCATTAGTAGGCATTATTATTAGCTCCCCTTCACTGGGGAGGAAACTGAGATTAGATGGGTTACAGAACTTGGCTAAGAACACGCAGCTAATGAGGCACATTGAACACTGTATCTTGCTCTTTGGCCTGCAACTTTGGAAGACCTCCCTCGGAAATTAAAAAGAAGTGATAACCAAAGAAGTTGAATCCTAAACAAATGCAACAATCCACGTTCCCATGGAATATCCCCAAAATGTTTGGCATTGAGGTCACCAAGGTCAGACAGGCTCCTCACTCTTCAGGCCTGATTTCATCTGAAAGGTAGGAAAATCAAGAGCACGCAGCAGCCGCTGGCCTTGTGCATTTCTGCTAGATTGGCACACCACCTCCTGAAGTTCTTCCAGCCCAAGCCATCCAGGAAACACAGAATCCGATAAATAATAAGGCTGGTACAAGGCGAGGAAAATATTCCAGACTCACCTAGGGGGTGGTTTTTCCAGGCCAACAGCACTGTCCGTGGCTGGGTCACTGAGTGCCAGCCAGTGTGGAAGGAGCAGCCAGAGCAGGCTTTGTCTGCTGGGCTCTTCCTCCTCCCTCAGCCTCGCTCCTAGCCTGGCCCTATCCTCCTCCCCCAGAGCTATGAGCTCACCGAGTTTGGTCCTTTTCCCCACACTCCCTGGGCATGCAGGTACCATCCTATGTCATATACTGATCCCTAACAGAAAAAAACAGGAAATAAAGCTAATTAAACTGGCTGTGCTATGAAGAAAGAACTCATTATAATAACAATAATGCAATCTGAGGACTTGAACAGATTGGCAAGTGAAAGAAAAAACAGTAACAGTGGTTTGGAGCATTTGACTTTATCTTCCAATGGGCACGCTGCAGTGGTCAGGGGAGCACAGTGCAGAGTCCCAGACCCAGTGGGGTGCCGGCTCCCTGCCTTCCTTGTGCAACCCAGGCTGAACTTCTTTCCCATGACTACAGCCTTGGGTCCTCCTTACTGAGGTGTCATTCACCCCCACTATTTACTCTCTGAGGTCAGAGTTCATGAGACTGCATGACCCTGGCCTGTGAAGATGTGAACAATCCTTCCTAACGGGACCTTTGAGCTCGTCTACTCCCACATGTGGTGAGGCAACTGGGGCCAGATTAGTTAAGTGACTGGGCCAAGGTCCTACTGGTTGTATGGGGGTGCCAGGACACCCAGGGCGCTAGCCTTCATGTTTGGAGAGTCTCTCAGCAAGACTGCACTTGGGTGTATAACTCCAGGTGCATGCAATGGTTACAGATTCTACTCTATTCCTCATAAAACACAAAATCTACCATCATTCCTAGGTCAGAGGCTCCTGCAGTGCTCCCTACTGGCTGCCTGAGAAGCTGGTAGACTCTCCCTACACTGAACCGTAGCTCTTCTCCCTTCTCTTAAGCTCTCCCAGGAACCTGGGTTCTGTATTTTCCCACTTCTCTCCATCTGAGCTGAACTTATTTTGCCACCTACGTAAGGAGCCTGTCTTCTGTCCTAATTCCCACTGCAATGAACTCAGTCTACCCTTCTCTATCCTCTCCCTCAAACCCTGCCAGAAAGCGAAGATCCAGCCCTTATCCACACACTTAGAAGTTTTCAAAATAAAAATAATGTCACAGATGACTTCACCAGGTCTTGCATAAACCGGCCACTGCCAACCTCTCCACCCACTTTCCCCACTATTCTCACCGTGCTCCTGCCACACAGGTCTCTGCTCAGTTCTTCAGAAAATACCAAGCCCTCTCTTGCCTCATGGTCTTCGTCACGGTATTTCCTCTGACAGAACCTCACCTCATAGCCCACCCTCCCACCAGCCACTAGTGTCAGACTTCTACTTATGTGCCAAGACTCAGCCTACGTGCTATGCCCTCCAGGAAACCTTCCCTGACCCCTCTCATTAGGCTGGTGCTACATGCACCATCCCCTGCTACACGCTCTGGGATTACCTTGTACTTTTATTTTATTCCCTTTATCATAAATGTGATTATACACTTATTTTTATAACTTTAACTTACTGTCCATCCATGTCCTGCAACAGACCACAAGTAAACTCCATGAGCAAATGACTAGAAGGGACAGATGCTATGTATGCGCACGTTCTAAATACCACTTTCAGGACACTAGCTGGCATGCCTTGTCGTGTAATTACTTGCATATATAGCCTAGCAGGATGATAAATCCAACTGTGGCAGAAACCCTTACAGTGACGGATGCACAATAAATGTTTGTCGAATGAATGAATAGGTGGGTGGAGGTCGGTGAAGCCCTGGTGGAAACTGGAGGGGAGAGAAGGGGTGCGAGTTTGCTAGCAAACACTTGACAACAGGTATAAAACATTGCCAGTGCGGAAGAATAAAGCTTTCTATTCTTTTTCTTTTTTTTTTTTTTGGTCACTTCAAGGTTTTGGTTTCCCCTTCTTTCTAGAAGCTTCTGTATTAGGTTTTTCTGCTGTGGAATAAATTACCAAAAATATTGTGGTTTAAAGTCACCCCTGTTTACTATTGCACAGTCTCGGGGGGCCAGGGGGCCAGGCACAGACAGCTTAGTTGGTTACCCTGCTTAGGGTCCCATAAAACTGCAATTAACGTGATGACCAGAGGTGCGTTCTTGACCAGGGAAAGATTGGCTTCCATGATCTCTCAGGTTGTTGACAGAATTTATTTTCTTGAATCTGTAGGTTTCATGGAAGCTTCCTTCTTCAAAGTCAGCAACCAAGGGAGGACAGAGACAGAAAGGAAGATCGAGAGAGAGAGACACTCTAGCAAACAGGCACTGTACTCTTGGGTAATCACCTGCACATAATCACTTATATCTATCACCTTTGCCCCATTCCATTGGTTAGAAATAAGTCACAGGTCTTGCCAACACTCAAGAGAAGGAGCTTACACAAAGGTGTGAATACTGGCTCATGGGTTACCTTAGAGTCTATCCACCACAACTCTCTAAATCAAGGGAAGATATATATGTGTGTGTGTGCGTGTGTGTGTGTATGTATATGTATATGTATATATAATATATATACAGATATATATCTGCAGGTAGGTAAGTGTATATATATGTATGTATGTATATATTATATATACATATATAATATATATGTGTAAGTAAGTGTATATATATGTATGTGTATATTTTGTGTATATATATATATAATATATATGTCTGTAGGTAGGTATGTGGGTAGATAGATAGATAGATATCCCTGAGAGGACTATTTCTTGATAGCATAAGTTTTCCACAGAGCTCTGTAAGTGAAGACTACTCTCCAAAATCAAACTGAAGACTAAGAATCCTGCAATAAAAAGAATTTCATATAGATCTGTTTGCATTTGTATGTGTTTGGGTTTTGAGGGGGCTAGGAACGGTGTAAGCGATGCTCCAATCGAAGGAACGAAAGACAGCAGAAACTGCTCCGAGAGGTTGAGGGCTCCTGCTGGAAAGAGGGAGGAAGAGGCAGTTCCCAGAAGAAAGAAGCCAAGACAGCCCTCTTCAGTCAGGTTCCCATCCCATAGCACCCCATGGTGCTTCTCAGATGCTACCCCAACCTCAAAGAACCTTAAAATTAATGCTTCCGCCGCACTGACTCTAAAAACACTCATCTAGCCTGTTTGCACTTCCTGTAACTATAGTCCATCCCCCAGGCCTCCTTACAGTCCCATCTCCGCTCTGGCCCAAGCTGGTCAAATCACAGGGCTCATGTAGCCCCTCGGGCGTATGCCTCGATTCCCACAGAGCACACCCATGCACCCAGGACATCTCTCCTCCCCGGCTGTCGGCTTGGGCCACCATAATGAAATACCATAGGCCCAATGGCTTAAATCTTGAAAACTTATTTTCTCACAGTTCTGGAGGCTAGATCTCTCCAAGATCAGGATGCCGACAATTCAGGCTCCTGGTGAGATCTCTCCTCCTGGTTTGCGGCTGTACCTTCTCACCATGTCTTCACGTGGCCTTTTCTCTATCTGTGTGTGTGAGACAGTGTGAGCTCCCTGATATTTCTTCTTATAACGACACTAATCCTGTGGGATCAGAGCTCCACTCTTCTGACCCCACTTAATCTTAATTACTTCCTTAGAGGCCCCATTTCCAAGGGTAGCCACACTGGGGGTTGGAGCTTCAATCTGTGAATTTTGTGGGGGACGTAACATAACACTGACCAAGAAGGTCAGGCTCCGGCCTCCCTCCAGAACTACCTGCTGTGGCCTCAAGACAATGAACCTCTTAGTTAAATAGGAAAGTAGGACATCCAGGGGGAAGGTCCAGAACTCTCCTTCAGACCTGAGAGGCTCTGCACTTGTCCTTAAGGTAGGAAGCCTCAAACATGTAATTTAGGAAACTTCCCAGAAGCCAGATGGATAAAGCCAAAGGCCAGAGATGGCCTGGCCCAGGGGTTTTTCACAGAGCTTTAACTCATTTACGGTAGTTTTTCTGTGTTTTAAAGCCACACTATTTCAGTACTAAGTCAAGGTTGGTGACCATTGCCAAAGGCAGGCCTTGAAGGACCACTGTTGCCCCTGTGATATCTTTCATTACATTATTGTTAATATCGACATACAGAGATTGGTGTACATGTCTAAACCTTTGTGCTAGATGGTACACTTCTTCAGGACTCTCCTTATTTTAAAATCCATCTCTCTCCCAAAACTGCCTAAATCAGTGAAATACACATAAAGAAAGCTCATTTTTTTGTTGTTCAAATAATAAATGTATCAATTAATCAAATATTCTATGTCTCGACAAGACGTTTAAACTTTACAATTCCTTAGTTTTCCCAATATCTTTTTTTAATAGATGAGACATATGAGGAGATGTTTGTTCTCAAATCTGGGTAGTGGGTTTCTTTTTTCTTTTATCCTCACCTAAGGACATGCTTATTGCTTTTAGAGAGAGAGGAAGGGAGGGAGGGAGGGGGGAGGGAGAAATACTGATGTGAGACAGAAACATCTATTGGTTTTCCCTTGCACATGTCCCAACTGGGGATCAAACCTGCAACCAAGGCACGTGCCCTGACTAGGAATTGAATCCGCAGCCTTTCGGTATATGGGATGATGCTCCAACCAAATGAGCCACATCAGCCAGGCCAAGTTTTCCCAATCTTTGAAGAGACTTTTAAATTTCAAGAAGAGGTCTTGCTAAGCAAATTAGGAGTGCAAAAAAAAAAGGAGGAATGTTTTTAACCTATTTTAAGAGAACAAAATGCTTTCAAGTGCTTCAGAGGTATCTATTTTTACACAGATAAGATCACTGAAATATCAGTGGAGCCAGCTGCCACCAGGCACACGCTTCAAATGATGTTCTCATTGCAAACCCTTCTTACTCACCATACTTAGGCCCTTTTCTGATTAAAGAAGCATCTCTTAAAGTACTAGGTAACTTGAAAGAGGCAGAACGTACACTGGCAAGTCCTCAGATCCCTGATCTGAAAAATCAGTCAGTAAATCTGGTGAACTTGGAAAGTCTCTAACAGTAGGAGCCGCTCCCACTCAAAGGGCCTCTGTCACTCTGGTTGATGTCTAAGGAACATTGCAGTTCTACCTGGTACGATGGGGAGCACTGGGACGCAGAGCCAGCAGGTCTGGTTTCAAGTGTCCCTTTCCTCCGCCACTTCGTAGCTGTGTGACCTGCAGCAATTAACCTTCTCTCTCTGACCTTCAGTTTCTGTCTCACTCTGTCCTTCCATCCTGACAAGCATTTTGCGAAGATCAAATGAGGAAATGAGATAATGGGTAGGCAAGCTCTTTGTGAAATGTAAAGAGATGTACGGACATTATTTCTATATTTTAAATTGTTCTATCAATCATGGTGTGATTTAATTAGCACAGGCCATTTCCCACAAGCCAGTACAAGTCACAGGCATTTGGTTGAGTTGTGTTAGCACATCAAGTCCATATCTAATTACTGGGCCCTTATACAGACACACTGTGAAGCAATCTGCTGTAATAGTTCATAGTACCTCATTAGAGGCAGCTAGACCTGGATATGAATCACACTTTTGTTAGCTAGAATTTGGGGAAAGATTAGCCTTGGTTTCCTAATTTGCAAAGCAGCATTAAATGTGAAAAATAATATCTATATTATATACTCAATATTTTGTCTCCTCCAAATTCATACATTGAAGGCCCAACCCCCAATACGGTTATTTGGTGGTGAGGCCTTTGAGAGATAATTTGGATTAGATGAGGTCCTGAAGGTGGGGCCCTGGTGATGTGATTAGTACCCTCATCAGAAGAGACACTGGGGACTCTACCAATTAGCCTGCTTGCTATCAAACCCAGTCTTCACCTCCCTGCTCTGCTGCATGACTCAGGGGGTTATCATCAGGGATCTGTGTTCTCCAGGTGCCAGTCCCCTGGACTTGCTGGATTCAGCCATTGAGAGGCAATGGAAGGGGGAGAAGTAAGGGTGCTTTTCTTTCTTTCTCTCTGTTGGCAGCAACAGCTTCATCGCCCCCAAAGTTCCTACTTCCTCCACTCAGCCCACTCTGGTCTCTGCTTCTGGTTGGTGACCTCCCCTGGGCTCTCAGAACCCCACTTCCTCCCTTCGTCCTTGCAGTCTTGGGGTGGCAGCAGCTTCTGCCATCGTGAATCTCTGAGTTGCCTCACTGTCCCCTGCTGGCTTTTTCAGCTGTCTAACACTTGTGTCATTGACTTCTTAGTTCAAAGTCTCTAGTTTTAGTACTCAGAGTGATGTTCGTTTTTGCTGCTTTCTACTCTAATAGGTTATCTTAGTCTGCTTGGGCTGCCATAACAAATACCCCTGACTATGAGGCTTAAACAACAGAAATTTGTTTTCTCACAGTTCTGGAGACTGGAAGTCCTAGATCGGGGTGCTGGCAGGGCCCAGCTCTGGTGAGGCCGCTCTTCCTGTTTGCAGATGGTTGTCTTCTTGCTTGGTGCTCACATGGCAAGGAAAGAGACAGAAAGAGAGAGAGAACATACTCCACTGGGATTGATGTTAGTTGAGGATTCATATTAATTATATGAGAAACCCTGGTTAGTTAATTACTATTTTATACAAAATAACTTAATGCTCAGTTTAACCTATTTCCATTAGTGGCAAATCTTATTTTATTAGACATCCTGAGTGTTATAAGATGTCTGATATACATTTCACATATGTAATCTCATTTAATTCCAAACAATTTATGCTGTTTTGCCCTTTTTCTTCCTATCTGCTCAATGGCCTTTGCCTATAGCAATGGTGGGGTATGAGGATGTTGGCTCCAGAACTCAGCCCTTTCTAATCTAGCTCCAACCTAGCCATCCAGGGGAACGCCCTGACATCTCTCCACGGTGAGCCCTACCCCGCAAGCACAGAGCGCCCGCCAGTTCCCAGAGTGCCCACCCTTTCGCTCCTCCCTGCAGTGGTCCATACTGTCTCTTGCAGGGAGCATCTTCATTTCAGGACCAGCTTGTCATCACCTGCTCTGTGAAACCTTGAGCCCAGATCATGCCCAAAACGAATCACTTCCTCCTCTGTGCTCCTGATGTGTCCTTGGTTCCTGAGGCTATTGTAGGGATTACCTGGTCATATACTGGTTTAGAAGTATAGATCTGATTTCTCCGTCAGCCAGGAGCTCCTGGTCAGCAGCTCAGGAACACAGAATCCGGAAGCCGCATCCTGGGGGAAGACGTCCTGTACCTGTAGAGTGAGAGTCTAGAGCTGGAGAGACCTACATCCAAATCTGAGCTCCGCCACTTCTTAGCTGTGAACTGAAACAAGGATGTTCATCTCTGAGGTTCAGCGTTCCCTCTGGCTGACGTGGGGACAGCAGTGTAAACCGTGTCTTAGAGTCATTTTAGCAATTGAATCAGATAATCCATGTTGAGTGCCGGGGGATGTAGGAGATTTACCAAACGTTGGTCTCCTTTTCCCTTTCTTTCTCTCCTCAGCGGGCCTCAGGCTAGTGAGGCTCAGGATTCCTGTCTGGCCTGTGTACGCACGAAGGACCGGAGCGAAGGACCGGAGAGTAAATATTCTGGGCTTTGTGGGCTATCTTTGGTCTTTCTCACATCTTTTTTTTGTTTTTATTTATTTATTTATTTTTACAACACTTTAAAAATGTAAAAATCATCGGACAATCAGAAACAGTTCTTCGGGCCTGGGTTTGACCCCCGGGGCCCCGCTCCGGCACACTCCTTGCCTTTGGCCCTAGCCCATAGCTGCCTCTTACTGTCTCCTTTTTTCTTTTATTTCTCTTCTTTTCTCTCTTTTTTTTCATTTCCTCCACATCCCTTCAGTGTAGGAGTTAAGAACCTAAAGTGTTTGGTCAGCAAGGCCTGGGTACACATCTTGGCTCCACTGTCAGCTGCTCTGACGACTGTGAACAAGTTATCCAATGCTTCTGAGTCTCAGTTCAGGCCCCTTTGACACCGCCTTGTGAAAACCTCCTCCTGGAGCTGGAGGGAAGGTTAAGGAAGAGGAGGATGAAGCAAGGCTTGCTGGAACCAGGTCCAGAGGCTTCTGAGAGCCCCTTGTTAAATTCTCAAGAAATTTACAAGACTGCTCTTAAAACTTGGGTAGCTTGAAATCGGCACAGTGAACACCACCCCGCCCCCCCCCCAGAAATCAGCAAACACCTGCAGATCACCACCTCGCTCTCCCAAGCTGCTTGCTCAAGATGGCCAGCACACCACTGCACCGTCTGTGCGTATTCTCCCTCACTCTTCCTGTGCGTATTCTCCCTCACTCTTCCGGCTTCCTTGGCTCTCCCTGCCCCCAGTTTCCTCCTGTGAGGAATTAACGGTGTGCCAGGAGGAATCCTGAGAGAGAAAATCATGGTCTCCCAGGAAAATCTCAACCATAAGATCTTCACAATTCACACATCCACTTAGCCACTGGTGTGTTTTCAGGCTCTACTTTGTTACCCACTCACGAGCACCAGTTACAAAGAAAAGTATTTGGCTTTCACAAGGAGGAATCAAGGCTTTCCTTAAGTGCTAATAGAGGAAAGGTGGATTGCCCTGTGATTTATCCAAATCCTAAGAGCCTCAGGAGACCTCCAGCCAGATGAGAGCAGATAGAGTTTTTAAAGATGCCATGTAAAATCAACAGGTTCTGCTAATAAACCCAAGAGAAAGAATCGGTGAGAGAAAAATGCTTAGGTAAGCTGAATGGACGTTTCACTGCGAATCTCTTGAGAGATTTTCTTCTTAATGGTGGGGCATTACAGTTTTAATTATCTTTTTCGGTAGAATAAAATAGTCTGTTTTATTAAATTGAGGTATAATTGAGAAACATTATTTAGTTTCATATGTACAATGGAATCATTCAATATTTGCATATATTACAAAATGATCACAATAAATCCAGTTAACATCTGTCATCATACATAATTATCATTTTCTTGACTTACGATCTTTTAGGTTTATTATTTGATCCAAAAAAAGGAAAATGCCTTTTGGAAAACCCATTTTGTTTCATTTGTGTTAATTCACTTCAGCAAACTATCAACTCCTTCCTCGGCTAGAAATTGCCTTTTGGTTCTAGCCACAGAGACCAGAAAGGACAGTGCTTTCAAGGAGATAAAACTTTATTCCACCACCATGTAAAACGAAGCCCCATGCTGGGCAGGCTGGGGCTGATGGGACAGCTCTTTCTATGTTTGTTTTCCTCTGACCGTAGCTCAGGGCATTCATTGTCAAAGTTCCTTCATGGTCCAAGATGACTTCCAAAACTTTATTCAGCATATTCACATTCTTGGCAAAAAGCAGGAAGAAGGAAAGGGAAATGCTGTATATGCGCTTCTTAGAAGGTTGCCTAGAATTCCCACTCAGCACCTCTGCCTGGGACTCATTGATCCACCTGAGCCTTGAAGCCGAGCACATCGCCACTCAAAATAAGGGCTGGACTCACTCACTGAACACAGGGGGAGAAAGGTTATCGGGCAGACACCAGCAGTGTCTGCCATAGTTCCTTCTTTGTTCAAACGTCTGTGTTTGGGGGAAGAGTGTTTGTATGTGTGTGCGCCTGCACA
>PVKM010039885.1:0-13620 GCA_004027735.1 Carollia perspicillata | reverse complement strand
TCCCACTGGGGAGGGGGAGGCTTCCCAGAGATGGGCAGTCTGGGTTCCAGAAAGGATGGGGGGTGGAGTAGGGATGGAGGTGGGGGGAGAGAACAGAGAGCACAGGAGACTCAGAGTGGGTGGGGGTGGTGACAGGGGAGCCAGGGGTCCAGACTCAGGGCCCACGGGGGTGGTTCCGGCTCTGTGGAAAGGAGAAGCAAAGCCAGAGGGTGGGGGTGGGCTTTGCTCTCACAGGATGATGGCAGGGCGAAGGGGTCTTTGATCATGGATGAGAATACAAGGGCTTAGGAAGAGGAAGGTGGTCTTAGGAAAGTAGCAACTCAAGCGGGGACACAGGATGGAAAGGAGGAGGGGGCTGGGGGCGTCAGGGGCTCCAGTCTTGGGAAGGAGCGAGAGTAGAGGTTGACATGCAGGACTGGAAAAACACGGGAATTTGGCCAGGACAAAAGTAAGGGGGCGGTGGCCAGGTCGAGGGGGCTCCAGGATCCCGGCTCCGAGAGATGGAAATCCCGAGAAGCTGAGGAAGAGGACGGGAGGAGAGGGGTCGTCCGGGTCAAGAGATGAGACTGGACCAGGATCGGCACCGATCGGAACGTGGGAGGGCTGGGGGCTCGCGCTCTGGGATGCAGAGGGGCCGGGGGCCGGTCCTGCTTCGAGCTGCCGAGGGGGATGGGCCAGGGGTCCCCTGCTCAGGGAGGAGAGGCCTCGGGGGTCCAGGAGAGGACGAAGGAGGACGGCGTTGCGGGGGTCTTCCCATGGGAGGAGGGGTCTTGGGGTCCCGGCCCGAGCGTACTCACGTCCAGGATGACAGCGGTGCCCCCACGCAGCGAGGCAGGGCCGGGGCAGGGGCCGGGGTCTATGGCGGGGGCGTCGGGGGCGTCGGGGGCGTCGGGGACCAACGGCACCCGGGGCTCGCCCATCCTGGCGCCCACCCAGCGCAGCAGCCCGCCCAGCGCCCGGCCCTGCTGCGGCGGCTCCCGCAGCAGCCTGTGCGCGCCGGCCCTGCACAGGCGCGCCGCCCGCTCACACATCGCGCCGCGC
Source organism: Carollia perspicillata (assembly GCA_004027735.1). NCBI lineage: Eukaryota > Metazoa > Chordata > Mammalia > Chiroptera > Phyllostomidae > Carollia > Carollia perspicillata. The sequence continues at coordinate 12,579 of PVKM010039885.1, read as the reverse complement.
CCGCCGCCGCCCGGAAGCCCGCCGACCCCCGCCCGCCAGCCCGCGGCCCGCCCCCGCGCGACCCCTCCCCGGCGCTGCCGCCGGCGCCGCCCCGCCCTCCCTCCTTCTGCCCCCTTGGCTGCGGCCACCGCGGGGACGGGCCGGCGCCGGGGGACCAGGCGGGGAGGGGTGTGCGCTCCGCCCGGACCCCGAGCCACGTGCCTGGTCTCCACCGCCCCACCTCCCCGGGCGACCGCGCGCGGCGGCTGAGGGCTGCCCGCGGGGGTGCTGATCTGGGGTCTGAACCTCGATTCAGCCTGGGAGGGGGCTGTCCAGTAGGCGCTGGGTTGGTGGGGGTCTGGCTGCGCGCGGGCGGAGGCGCCCCTGGGAGTTTCCCCCTTCCCCTGAAAGTCTCCCACTCCCCCTCACCAAGGTCCCCCCCCCCACCCCGCCCGTGGCGCCACCGCAGGGGCCGGAGCGCGGTGTCCAGCGAGTACGGAGCGCCCTCTGCCGAGTAGAGAGTGCCCCAACTCCAGGCAGCGGTGCCCACTCGCTGGGCTTCCTCCGCCACTCCTGCGGGCACCCATCCTTCCCTCCTACGGGTGTGCGGCCCCCTCAGACCTCCCCTCCCAGAACCAGTCTTCACCCCTGATCACCCTCTTTCCCTCACACTCCAGCGGATGCGATAAGGAGCAAAGCTAGGTGCTAGGCCCTGGGTCCCAATAATGGGCAAAAGGGATACTTCACCTCCTGGAGCTTACATCCGAGTGGGCAGAGCCAGAAACTGGATAGATTCCACAAATGAATGAGCCTTTAAAACGGAACTGCTACGAAGAGGTGGCACCTTTGGGCCCTGAGCGGGGAATTTGCCCTGATGCTGGTGGAGGGGTTTGTATCAGAAGGAGCTCCCCCGAGTAAGTGATTCTTATGCTGAGAGCGTGGAAAGAGGAGGAAGGGTTAAAGAAAGGAGGGGGAATGGGCTTGAGGCTGCCGTGCAAAGGCCCTGGGCCAGGTGAAGGAAGCATGGTGAGCCTGAGGGTTGAAAGGCAAAATAGGCTACAAGGGAGAGTGGGGGGGAAAGCCTCCCCAGCACTCCATTCCTCACACCCTCCCTTCACTTCTCGAACACGCTGCCTGGTCTGCCAGCCTGGGGCACTGTCCCTTGTCTCCCCAGCCCCAGCCCAAGGCCCTCCTCCCATATGGCCCTATGCTGCTCCCTCACCCCCACGCCCAGCTCCTAGAGCAGCCTCCTGGGCACCGGGCCCTTCCCCAAGCACAGAGTTCTCAGACAGGTGAGTAGAGGCAGGTGCTGGCTTTATTTGGAACCTGACTCTGGAAGGAGTAGGTCTGGAGTCCTGGCTCAGCACCCAGCTGGCCCTGGTGACCCCGCTCACACTGGCACCTTCCCACCCCCCACCCGCAGGTCTGGGCCTCTGCAGAGCTGCAGCCACCACTCCCAGCCCGAGCGCTACCGGCGTCCAGGCAGCCCGGGCTCTCGCTCCTCTTCATCTGAGAAAACTGCTTCATGAGCCAGGAAAGGCTCCCTCCCTCACCGGGCACTGTGTGTCCAGCAGGGCTGTGGTGACCTCCTCTCGTCTTTAGGGCCTAGGTGTGAGGGTGCCAGGCAGAGTGCTAGGGCGGCTTCCTGGCCTCCCTTCTCAGCAGGGAGCTGGCCACGGCCAGCGCCCCACCCTGCACGAACCGCACGAAGTTGTCCCCGGCCAGCGGCCCCACAGCATACAGGCCCTGCTGCTGTGTGCTCTGGTAGGTGAAGGGGTCCACATCGATGGGGTTCCTCTTGGCACTCAGCGGCTGCTCAGGGTCCACGGCAAGGTCAGCGCCTGCCCCAGGGAGGAAGGACAGGTTGGGGTGGGAGCCAATGAGGACCAGCACCAGGGAGATGCCAAAGACCTTCTGGAGGCCGTTGGGGTCCTGGAACACGGCCTGGAGGTCCTCCTTGAAGAGCAGCAGCTGGTGCTCGGGGAGGCTGCGGTAGCCCTCGTAGGGGCTAGGTGACAGGATGGACTGCTCTCGCATCATCTGGTGCACCTTGTGGTACTCGGGGTACAGCATCTTGGGCAGCTGGTTGAAGACCAGGCCGGGGTCATCCACGGGCCGGCGGAAGGCATGGATCACGGGGATGTTGTAGTGACGGGCGTAGAGGACCGCGTCGGCCGCCGACAGCCCTGCGCCGACGATGAGGATGGGGTCCGAGGCTGGAGTCAGTGTGCCTGCCCGGATGGCCAGCTCCAGGGCCGACAGTTCATAGTGGACAAAGGGCAGGGTCTCCCCGGGGATGCCCAGCCGGGCCGGGCTGTCCGACGTGCCTGTGGCCAGGACCACGTTGCGGGCGCAGAGGGAGAAGGGCCGCTGGCTCTGGTCCTCGGCAGTCAGGAAGCCGCTCACCTGGAAGAGGGGCCTGGGGCCTTGGGCCCCAGCACCCCCAGGCTCAGGCCTGCCCCGTGTCACAGCTGTGACCACAGCGCCAGACACGAAGTTGTGGCCCAGGCCCTTCTTGCTCACATAGTCCACGTAATAGTGAGCGATGTCCCCGGCTGTGGCCCGGCTGTTGCGAAGACCTCTGTGGGGGAGGACGTGGAAGGGTGAGTGGCAGAGAGTGGACTGGGGTGGGGGGCGTGACCCCGTGGGACAGGGAATGCCCAGGCTGGCTCCAGGCCCTGGAGCCAACTATGGCTGTGTGCCCACCAGCCTGAACACTTGGCCAGTGGTTGCACCTCTCCAGAGCCCCAGCCTCCGCCTCTGTGAAATGGGGCCGTAAGAGTATCTTCTTAGGGCGGCCTCTGGAGGCGGGTGCCCTGGGTTCGGGCCCTGCCCCTGTCACAGTGAGCTGTTTCCTGAAACTCTGCCTCAGTTTCCCCGTTGCAGAATGAGGATGATGATGGTGATGTAAATAAAGAGCTTAGAAGAGAACCTGACATTCAGTAAGTGACATGAAAGGGTTGGCCACTGTTAATATTACCTCTAAGGATGAAACAGTATCAAACATAAATATGGTAGGATTCTATTTTCATAAATTCAGAGACGGCAAAACTAATCCATGGAGTCAGAGGTCGAGACTGTGGCTGCCTCTCGGGGGGAGAGGGGGTAGGCACCGGGAGGGGCCTGGGGGTGCTGGGGAGAGGGCATCTATTTCTTGAGTCAGGGTGGCTGGACCCAGGTGCGCCCACTCTGAGAAATTCCATCCACCTGCACACATGGGCGTTGTGGACTTTTCTATACACACGATGTAGTTCAGTGGAGAGGTTGACTACAACAGTGACCCCTGTAGAGCACTCGTTAGCCTGGCCCCCAGCACACTCAGGACCAGCTGGGACTCCGGAGCGCTGTCCTCACCGTCACCACAGTCTCGGGCGGCAGGCCAGTGTGGCTGGCGTGGGAGTGCAGCTGTGGCACGCTCCCGCCCCTCCCTGCGTCTGCCCGGGTGCCCTCAGGGAAGGCACTGTCCCCCGCTGTGGACATATTGTCAGAGATGAACTCACTGAACGGGAATCCTAAGTGACGCGCAGACACCCCCCCCAAGGCCACCACAGTCAGCCCAACTCAGCAGTCTGCTACTGAAACCGGAACTCTGGAAACCATTCTGGGGTTTCTCACCGTGCTCTTCTCTTTTAAACGCCTGTGCTAAGATGTCACCTCGGTATCACTTATAGAAATGGCTCGTTAGAAAGGACAAAAGCTCCATGGTGGGGCAGTGACTTAGGGTCTGAGGCAGCACCTCCAGGGCAGGGAGTGCATTTGCCTGGTTTCTGGCTCTGGCGTCTGAGCGCAGAGCCCTGGACACAGGAAGTGGGCCGTGGTGTCGCGCGCCCTCCCTGGGGAATATTATGTGGCCTCGAAAAAGGTGGTTGCAAATGCTGCCACCGCCACGTGAAACGCTTGGGCATAATGGTAAAGTTTAGAAGTTGGATATAGAAGGGTGACGTCTACGAGTGAGATTTGGGTTCCTGCCTGTTAACACACTGCCGTGTGTCAGACATTTTCCTACCAAGCCTGCGGGGACGGATGTCAGAGAGACGGACAGTGAACCCTGGAGAGGTGGAGTGCCAGCCGGGTGGGGGTGGCGTGTCTCCTGTCACAGCCCCTGAGGGTGGAGGAAACAGGGCAGACGACCACGCAGCGGGTGACCCTCTGCCTGGACTACTGGGCAGCTCCATGCCTCGGGCCCCAGGTGAGCAGAGGCTGGGCCGCATTTACTCAGTGGTCTGTTTCCCCAGGGCAGCTGGTGGTGCGCAGTGAGGTCATTAGGGGCAGGAAAACAAGATGGGAAGAAAATACCCCAAGATGTGTGGGGTTGGGGTGAGTAGTCTTTCCTTTCTCCATTTTCAGTTTTCTATAGTGTGGTTGTGTTCCTAGTGCAAGAGCATTAGAAATAAATGAAGGAAGGAAGGAAGTGGGCCCTTTTAGCTGACCTAGAAGGAAAGAGATTGTACGAGGTCAGGCTCAGATTGGGGGTGGGGCGGCAGGGAGGCCAGAGGACTGGGGAGCAGGGGGCGGGCCGGTCATGTGGGAGGAGGAGGGAGCACTGGAGGAGAGACCTGGGTCTCTGCTGAGCACTTCTTGTGTGGGCCTGCACGAGTCTCTTCCCCACTGGAGCCTCAGTTTCCCCCTCGGGGTCCAAGAAAGGCCCATCAGATGAGCCCTGAAGCCCCTTTACCTCTGGCTCCTGGGCTCAGGGTAGGGGGTGGGCCTGGGTCCTCCCTGCCCACCCTGGGCTTCCCAGGGCTGCCTCACCTTCGCTTCCTGCGCATCCAGTCCTTGACCTGCAGGTCCGGCAGCCCCATCCACTGGCCTTGGCTCAGGGTCACCATGGAGCCTTCAATGGACTGTGTGGAAAAGGGGTCCTTCGGTTCAGGCCTCTGCTAGCCCTCAACCCACTTGGGCTGGAGGGTGCAGGAAGCCTGAGCTCACGCAGAGAAATGGGAGAGGGAGTGGGGAGTGGTGGGGGCACTGAATAGGGAAAGGAAGGAAACGGAACAACCCGCACCCTGAGGTAGGGAGGCAGTCTCCCCCAGACTTCCAGGCCCACTCACATGCCACGCTCCTCCGGGCAGGTTCCGGCCCAGGACCACGTGGGGGATGGCTCGCTCCTTCTGGAGCTTCCAGGTGAGGACGGACTCCATGTCTCCCCCAAAGTCCGTGTCTGGGCGCAGGAGGGCGTCAAAGAGCAGGGCCACGGGGCTTTGGCTGCGGCCTTCGAGGCCTTCGGACAGGTAGTCCAGGTCCTGCAGTGGGGGCACAGGTCAGAGGGGCCGCCGGGGGCAGGCTGCCCAGTCCTGCTTCCCCGTCCTAGTATCGGGCGGTCAGAGAGGCGGGCAAAGGCTGCTGCCTCTCGGAAGGAGACAGTACGCGGTGGCACGTTGGAGGCTCCCGCAAGGCCTGCATCGATTTAATTTGCCACCCAGTGTTGCTCAGACAGACCGGAGTAGGAGCGTTTTCTCAGCGTGTTAACTGAGGAACTAGTGTTCTGTGGAGAGCGTTTTGAAAAATGCTGATCTGGACCAAACATGGCTTACTTCCTCATCCACCAACTGGAGGGGGGCGGTTGGTGACTGGGAGGACGGAGGCCCCCTGGAGGGGAGGGCACGACGGATGGCCTGGGGGGAGGCGAGGGGCATGGGGCTGGGGACTCTGTAAGCCGGGCTGGGCAGGGACTCGAACTGGGGACCGAGAGCGGGGTGTTCAGCCCAGGCACCCCTGACCTCTGGGCAGGGTGTTCTCGGTGGCTGGCACAGTCTGGTGCATAACAGGATGTTGGACAGCACCCCTGGCCGCCACCCTCTCGGCCAGTGGCAGCACCTCTCCAGTTGTGACAACTGATATGGTCTACAGGTGCTGCCAAGGGTTCCCAGTTTAGAGCCACCGGTCCAGGGGGGTCGGACAAGCTGAGGTGGCACTTGTAGATCTCAAAAGAGAGTCCCGGTTTCTCTTTCAGTTCCCGAGGCTGATTCTGTGGTCTCTCCTGTCCCGTGTTTGGTCCTGCTTCTAACAGATGCACGCTTTGGTTTCTATGCCGGGAAAGCCGGGAGAGTCCTCCAGAGGGGTATGGCCCCCACCCTCCGGAGCTTTGGCCCACCTGGTCCAGGATGGAGACCCCTGGTGCCTCCAGGAGCTTCCTCTGCAGCAGGGGATGTGGGTGGACAGCATCCGGCTTCACGTAGGGGGTGTAGCCAGAGAGCAGGTAGGACAGGCAGATGCCCGAAGGACCGTTGCCTGGGGAGAGAAGGCAGAGTCAGAGGACAGCACTTTGAGGTGCTGGAGATCACAGCTGCCTAGGGCTTTGTTCTTGACCTGACTCGGTCATGGAATTACTCTTCATTCATAAAAATAAAACATCTATTAAAAGCCCTCAGCACGTGCCAGGCACCGTATATACTAACAGTCACTAAAAAAGTAATGAACAATCTCTGAGAGCTTACTAGGTGCCAGGAGCTGTACTACTGAAACGACAACTCTGTGGCAGTAACCACTGACATTTATTGAGTGCTTACTGTGTGCCAAGCTTTGTGTCAAGGGCTGTTAGAAACAAATTAATCATAAACCGACAGCTGTGGCTGCCAAGCCAGGCCCCCGAGTGCCCGAGTTATCCCACTGAGCTCCCCCGGTGACTGCAGCGAGCACCTGCTCCGCTTCTGCTCCTTTTATACTGGAGGAAACTGGGGCACAGAGATGTTAATTAACTTGCCAGTGGTCACACAGCTACTCAGAGAGTCTGAGCTAAGTTAGAACGAGCCCTGTCCTTCCAGAGCTGACGGCCTGGTGGGTCAGATGGAGGAGCGAAATATGGCGGCACAGACTGCTGTGTGTTCCGGCAGGGTGAGCCTCGGGAGGGAGGCTAAACCACCTGTGGGCGTCCTGTCCCCACGTCTGAATGAGTCACACAGCTTATCTGTGTCATTTCTCGGGCAATTAACCTCAGGACGTGGCTTCAGTTTTTATCATCCCCTCTTTCCTTATCTTGTGCCATTTAGAATATTACCCATCGTACAGCACTATAAAAGAACGAACCACATAAAACTGCTGATGTTCAACCATCGTTTGGACTTACAAAAATGAACCACATGTCATGTGGTCCGACCTGATGCTTGCATGGAGGAGGGGCCGTCTGTCCCCATCTTGGTAGACCTGAGGACAGGACCGCAAACATCAGCCATGCACCCTGACCCTCAGGCAGGGTGCCAGGCACAGGGAATGCATGGGGCCCCGCAGACTCGGGACCAGGCCTTCCCCTGGCTGCTCTGGCCTCGTGGGTTCTTGGAAGGGTTACATAAAACGATGTTGCATACACAGCAAGCATATCCCTGGGCACACGGTGAACACTCAGTGGCCTACTTTAGAGACAACAATTGTAAAAAAAAAGGGCCAGGTCAGGCCTTGCCTGGCCCCCGACCTCTGATCCCAGGGGCACCCTGGAGAACTTGGCGCGGCCCTCCCCTGCCCAGGGCGGCACTCACCGATAATGATGACCTCCAGGGGCTCCGAGCTGCTGGTGCCGAGGTGGTCCTTCCAGCCACTCATGGCTGCAGCTGGCGGGGCACTTGGTGCTGGTAGCTGACCTGGAGGCACAGGGAAGGAAGGGCCACCGGGTGAGCCTTGAGTGTCATGTCGTCCCTTACTTCATATGGGATGTCCTCCTGTGGCCCTTGGGGTCAAGTCCAAGGTCCTCCCTGAGGCATATAAGGAGACCTGACCTCTCCCTTCTTGCTTCCTCACATCTGCTCCATTCCAGTCAGGCCCTTCCCCTCCTCCAATTATGCAGGGTCTCCAGCCTGGTCACCTCTGTCTCTCTGGGCCTGGGTCATTCTCCCCATCTCACCAGTGGGGCAGTAGAAATAACCGAGGCCTGTTAGCCACCTTCCACAGCGCCTCCTCTGCCCAACCCCAAGGACGAGGCCTGCTCAGCACGGCGTGCCAGCCGTCGAGCCAGCCCTCAGGTCTGGGTGTAGCCTGGTGGACTTTGGAGCCATCGCCTGGCCCCAGTGAGGTGCTTCTCAACTGGTGACCGTGGGCCCGTTCCTGGACTTCCCTGGGTCTCTGTTTCCTCATCTGTAAATGGGAATAATGTCCCTAACCCCATAGGGCTGCTGGGGACAGTGAGGTCATATATGTGAAGCACCTGCCTGGAGCCACACGGAAAGACCTGAGCTCATTGCCTGCCCTAGGAGCTGGGCAGGAACACATGGACTTGGGGGAACTTTGGAAACCTGGAGTAATTTGATTTGGGGAAAATGCCTGTAAACCTGTGCATTTCTGGAGCATTTGCGCCCCCTGCTGGCCCTAGGCCAAAATCACTTGAAGGGACCCAAACCCTGTTAGGGCGTAGCTGAGGCTGGAGAGTCCAGACCCACCTTCTCCACACCCCCAACCCCTCTAACAGGGCCTGGCCTTGCCCCCTGGGCAGCAGCCCTGCCATCCTGAGGGCCACAAGGCAACACCTACGTGAGCGTGTGAGGAATGGGTGGGCGTTCAGCACTCGCTATCTACTGGGTATCTAACACACTTTTCTCAAGTCCTCACACTGACTGGGTGCAAAGTACTGTTGATGCTACTGTCCCATTTAACGATGTGTAAACTAGGGCTCAGAGAGGCCACACAAGCTTCTCTGTGTCACGCAGCAGGCCGTTAAGCGCAGGACTAGCTGGTGCCAAGGCCTTGCCTGGGGCCGTGCCACCCGGGGGGCAGGGCTCCTCGCTTCGGTGGGGCCTAGTCCCTGGGACAGCCCCCCTCTCCTGTTGAGGTGAGCCTGCATCCTCCAGCATCTCCCCGAGGGAACAAAAGGTGGCATCCCGCTGCCATCGGGGTGCATGGGCTCAGGCCTGGCTCCCTGCAGAGGTCTGTGCTGTGTGCCTGAGGAGAGGATTTGGGGGTTCACCACCACCAATCATTACAACCAGCTAACATTTCTGTTCTTCTGTGTTGTTGGCTGGGTGCCAAGTATGTACTAAACACTCTGTGTACATTAGCTAATTTAATTTTATTTAACTGGGTTGTTATAGGTAGTCTTATAATCATTGCCATGTTACAGATGGGGAAACTGAGGCCCAGCAAGCTTCCTACAGCCCCGTGCAGTTTGCGAGGAGTTTTGCCCTGGCTTGCACGGGCTGAGCTGGAGTGAGCCCAGGCCATTCTGTGGAGTGGAGTGTGTCAAGCTGTGAGAGCTCCCTGCCAGAGGCCCTCCCCGGCGGGCTGAGTGCAGCACAGGCGTCCGTCCCAGCTCACCCGCTCACCCTAGGCTCTGTCCCAGCACTGGGGGCTGGAGACGGGGTGCAGCCAGGGGGCGGGCGTCCCAGCTGGGATGGGACAGTTTCTCAGTAACCACCGGCAGCTCTTGTGAATAGGACTGCAGCTCCCAGAGCTCTTCCTCTCATTCTCCTGGTACCTTCAAACAGCCCTGGGGCACCCATTCCTTGTCTGCCCTGTCCCCAGGAGTAACAGCAAAGGGGACACATGTGATGTCCTTGCTAAATGCCCCCTGAGCATTAGCTCCTTTAAACCTCACAGTAACCCACTTTACAGATGAGAACACTGAGGCTGGGGGAGGTGAGGCCACGCCCTCCGGAACTAGCATTTGATCCCTGTGGGCTGAGACCACTGAGACATCCATGTCCCCCCAGGTAAGCATGCCAACTTGCTCCAAGTTGGCTTGGCACGCCCGCCCCAGGCCACCCTTCACCTCCTGCTTCTCTCCTTTCTCCCATCCCTCAGTGAGGAGGGCATGGGCAGGTGCCCTCGCTGACAGGCGAGGGATCAGGACTGGTGGTCCCTTGCCATGCAGCACAGGGGGCACAGGGGCCCCGTTTACCACCGGGACTTGTGACTCTAGGTCCAGTGCTCACTCCCAGAAGCTTCTGGATGTGATGCACAGGAGGTTACCACCCAGGGCCAGCTGGAGAGGTCATTTCCTGTGCAGTGCTACAGCTGCCTGAAGCCCTGAGCGGCTTAGGGCTCGCACAGCCTAAGAGGAAGGCCCACTGCCAATCTGCAACAGACACTTTGAGTTTTCCTGTTCCCACTTCTTTTACACTTCTTAGTTTTGTGGAGCCAAAGCAGTCCATTTTCAACGTTGACTTTTTTCAGTCCCTCTTGTTGAAGATGGAACATGTCATCTAAGGAAAGTTAACACTAAAAACTGATTCAAATTCACAAAAGCAGATAAGCATAAGCAAAACTGAAATGATTGCACTTCCAACGATGTTCCCCCTGCGTGCGCCGCATTGGTGCTTCTGAGACCATCAAGCTTCAAACTGCTCTAAGTCTCTGGGGCGCCTGCGTGGCTGCAGGGTTCAGCTCGTCTGGGGGCCCCTTGCTCAGGGGCTTGCCTCACCAGAGGGAGGACCAGAGGTCAGGAGGAAGGGGGTGGCTTGCTGGCTGCCTAGGACTGTGAGACCACGCCCACAAACAGAAACCCTTCCCCTTGATGCCTGTCAGTCCACCAAGAAAGCGGTGTGAGGCCGTGGCAGGGGGAGGGTGAAGAAGCACTCTGTCAACTGAGCCTCCCTCACCAGGAGCCCAGAGACTCTGAGGTTTCCCGGATCCCCGATCTCTGCACCCTGGCCTTCGGAGAGAAGCCAAGAAGCCCCTGGGACCCATGGGGTGGGCCGTGCTCAGGCATTGGGTGGGAGGGAGTTCTGCCCCACTTGAACAGGAGAGGTGGAGGCCCCGAGGGAAGCACTTAGTCTGGCTTCAGAGCCCAGTGGCCTAGAGACACTGGGCAGCATGCCCGGGGTGGCCACACCTCTCTCTCTCCTGCCAAGAGCAGCGTCACATGGCCAGGGTGTGTCCCTACGGCGGGCAGCAGGACAGCTGTCCGGCTGAGGTTGCCAGGCACCTGGAGATAGGTATGGCTGGGAGGGGGAACCTGGCAGAGGTGGGGGCTCGGAGAATCCTGCCAGCCTGGGAAGCCAGGGCAGGCCTCCTCCCAGGACCACCTGGGGGTTCCCTTGCCTGATTCCAGGACCCTGCCTGCCACCCCTGCTCAGGACATGCCACTGGCCCGCTCCCAATCTCCGTGCCTTGCTGAGGCCACTCACCTGACGAGCAGGGGATGAAGGAGACCAGGGAGCTTGGCCTGGTCAGACACTGTGAGGACCAGGAGGTTGGGGTGCCTGCCGAGGGAGATCCACCATTACCCCTTGGGGATCTCAGAGGCTGTGAAAGGCCTGGGCAAGTGAGGGTATTTCAAGGGTTGGAAAGAGGCGGGGAAGTGGGCGGGGCCAGGAAAATCACTTTCATAAGCATGAGTCAGCAGGGGCCCCTGGATGAATGAACTTGGCAGTCATCCTGCCTGCCCCAGGGCCAGCCTTAAAGGGGTCCACCCACAGGGCGGTCTGTGTGGCAGAGGGACTGGGGGTGGCCACGCTGGCCCTACCCTTGGGGCTCAGTCAGTGAATGGAGGACCAGGGTCCCCGGCACAAGCCAACCTGGACTTCTCCCTCAGGGAGGAGGAGACAGACCTGCCCGATGTAGAGCAGCACCTTTCAGTGGCGAGTTCTATTCCTTCATCCTGCCCAGTTCCACTGGTGCCCGCATCTGCTCCCCTCCCTCGAAACACCCTCTGGCACGGCACTGTCCAAGCTGAGCCCCCAGCTCTGCCACATCCTGGGCAAGCTGCCTCCGCTTCCCCATCTGAAAAATGGGGTCAAGTGACAGACTCTTCTACTTGGGGTGGGAGTGGCATCGAAGCGACCTTACCGTGGTGACCTGGCCTGAACCGTGAAGCCCGCTCTCTGGTTCTATCTTTTCTCTTCGTTTCTTTTCCTCAGCACGTAGCAGTGCACGCTCACATTCTGCTGATTCTTGCTTATTTTATTGTCTCTCTCCTCAAACCAGGATGTGGGTTCTGGTGGGTAGGGAAGTGTAACTTAGCCTGTTTTATCCTGAGTCTCAAATACTGCTCAGCGCATAGTAGGCACTTGAGGAGGAGGGAAAGTAGGGAGGGAGGGAGGGAGTCGGGGCAGCGTGTGGCCCATGGACCTCAGTGTGCGCATTAGTTGTTGTTTTCACTGTCCATGTGGTTGCCCCCCCTCCGTGTCGTCCTCTTATCTGGGCACTTTCTGGCCAGCGCTGCCCAGTGGACGCGGGGCCCATGGGGCAAGTGAAGCACTCTGCATGCAAAACTCAAGGAGGTGCCCAAACACCCGGAGGTCAAGAAAATATCTGAATACAAATTTTAAAAAATCACAATTAATGCAATAAAATTTATGATAAAAATATTAGAAGTCCAAATAAAGACGGGGTCCGAAGCAGGGCCGTGCTGACCGCGCCGAAGCCCGCAGCAAGGACTCAGAACCCTGACGCTGTCTTTGTTTGCAGCTTCGCTATTCCATCCACCCTGGACCGGGCGCTACTTTTGATCTTTAGAAATATTGCATGGACACGCCATGTTTCTTGATTTTTGGAGTGCACCTTGCATTCTGTGCCACAGGTGATATTTCTCTCCTTGTCCTGGTGCTGGTGGTGACAGGGGACCAGGTGTGACTGCAGGGTTCTTTTGGGGATGGGGGTGGGGTACCTCTGATGATGGAGAGATCTCCTGGGACCACGGAGAGAGACAGGCAGGAGAGGGAGAAAGAGAGGGAGGGA
>PVKM010039884.1:0-13623 GCA_004027735.1 Carollia perspicillata | reverse complement strand
GCCGCTCGGCCAGGGAAACTGGAGACCTCCGTGAAGAGCGTGAGGCCACCCCACGCCTTGAAGAGGGTCAGGAAACAAGACTCGCACATAGCACACGATTGGAGACCCAAAGAAGCAACATGCAATTTTAATTCCTTCTAATTTTTGTTTTTGCATTTTAAGACTTTCTCATATGGCTTATTCTATTTATTCCTTTCTTTAACTTTATAAAACAGGTATAATTGTTTTATTTTACAGCAAAAAAATTAAAGAATAAACTTTCCTAATTTAAACCATGTGCCCATTTAGCATACATAGCAGAGCCAAAGCAGCCAGCAAGGTAGCCAACGCACAGGACCAACTAACCCTGCGCCGAGCCGCACAGTTCCAAGCAGCACTCTGATGCCGGCGTGTTGCCAGGCAACTGCGCCGTAGAGACGTTAAGCATTTTGTCCAAAGCTCTGGGTAGCAGGACTGACTCTGAACGCAGGCTGGGTTGCGGAGACCACGGCCACTCTGTCGTTCTCTGTGCTGATATCCAAACATAAAATGGAGACGCGACACAATGGCCTTGCCCTCGCCCCGTGAAAGGATGACTCTTCATTGCTGGGAGCAAGACTGCCGAAATGGAGCAAAGTCTGTGCGTTCCGAAGACTGAGGTGATTGCCAAAGCTGTGTCTTGCATCCTGACTTGCTTCACCTCGCCAGTCCTTTCAGCCTGAACGTCCTTTCTTTTAGAAGTCCCCCCTTACATAACGATGTCTGTTGTCACTATTCTGAGCAAAGGGCTTTGAATGTCTCGGTCAGCATTTGAAATGAAATACTTAATTTTTTTTGTTGAATTTATTGGAGTGAAACCGGTTCTCAAAACCACACGGGTTTCAAGCGTACCACTCAATAGAAACATCGTCTGCTCACTGCATCACATCGTGTGCCCGTCCCCTAAAGCACTGTCTCTTTCCGTCCCATTTCCCCCTCCTTGCCCACCTGCACCCACCTCCACCCTTCTCTCCTAAGATAGGACTTCGTATCAGCCGAAATGAGACGTTCCTTAGCATTTGTGATCGGGAAGATTCCTATCATGCTTGTTTTCTGTCTGTTAAATAATCATCGCGTTCTGCAAATCAAAGAACAGTTTGTATTCTTTGTCACGGAAAAGTCCTTCACCGCCACCTGCTCCTTCCTCTCCTTCTTGTCCTGCTCTGTCCCCTTCTCTGCTTTCTCCTCCCCTCCCGCAGCATGGAGTTGGGTCTCCCCCCACAGATGTGAAGGGGGGAGGTGTGCAGTGCATCTTGCTGGGTTTTATTGTGGTATATCCCAGCCAAGGGAAATGTTGGGGAATTCGAACTCTCAGAGAAGCAAAGTTATCCGAAGTTGTGTTTAACGCCTTCTAGTCTCAGTGGAGCTGATTCTTCCACAAGTAAATGTAAGAAGAATGGCATGGGAGTCTTCTTCATCCCGAAGAAGGTTGACACTAATCATTCTCCTTTTTGCAATTGAATGAAGCACGCCCCTCCAAACCACACGATGCCTAGGAAGCTTCGGGTTGGTTCGATCATTCTGATACTAGCTGCTGATTTTCTGGAACACTAGATCAGCACTCCATTGCATCAAATAATTCACTTGTGACCAGTGTTGTCCCTCAATGAACAAGCAAACAAACAAACCAGGGGTGCCATTTCTAGCTCAAACATGCCCTGAGCTTCTCCAGTGTTTGGCTCTGGCCTCTCCCACCCTTGACTGTTGATGCCTGTTTTAAGGAGAGTGAGTGGGGCTGCATTCATTTTGGCTCCCTGAGTACATTCCTGAGCTGCTTAGCCATGGGGCCGTATTCTGAGAAATGCTTCACTGGGTGACCGTCACAGAGTGTATCTACACGATCGTAGGGATGTAGCCCCACTACACACTGGGCTATTCGGCACGGCCTGTTGCTCCTGGGCTGTAAGCCTGTGTAGCACGTTACTGTGCTGAGTACTCCAGGCGCTGGGAACACGATGGTGAGTGTTTCCGTGTATGAACATGCCCAAACATAGACAAGGTACAGGGAGAACCTGGCAGGAAAGACGAGCGTGGTGCACCTGTACGGGGTGGTTCCCACGGGCAGGGCCTGCGGGACTGGAAGCTGCTCTGATGAGTCGGGAGAGACTGAGGGGTGAAGGTGAAGGCCTAGGGCGTGACTTCGCAGTGCTGTAGACTCTGTACCCACCGTGCACTTCACTACACTCACTTCATAAGACAAACGGCAAAAGCGATGCGGTCAAGAGACATGGTAAACACAGATGTATGAGGCTGCTGGTGTAACACGGCACACTGCTTTAGAGAAAACTTTACTTTGATAAGTAAAAAAGTACATTCTAAAGCGATGATAAAAATACAGTATAGTAAATACATAAATCAGAAGCACAGTCGTTCACTGCCATGGTCAAGTGCCATGTACCATGCGTAGTTGTGTGTGCTGTGCCCACACAGTTCACACGAGCATCAGCACCAGCGTGAGTGTGGTGTCGCACTGTGATGTGTCAGTGGCTATTTACTAGGTGATAGGAATGTTTCAGCTCCATGAAAATCTTACGGGGCCACCGCCGTACATGCAGTCTGTCACTGACCAAAGCTTCGTTAAGTGGTGTCTGACTGTATTTGGAAATTTCAAGTCTGTTGTTTCCACCGACAGCTGACCCTCAGAGAGTCTTCCTGGGGGTGTCTGGCTCACTTTCCTCTCCACCTGGTTTTGGTGATATTTGAAATCCTGGTGTCCCCTCTCCTGCCGGTAACTCCTAAGCCCATAAAAAATACTGGCCGTCCATTCTCTTACTTGCTTGAATCTTGTGAGGTTTTAAAAATTACTTTGCTTTTGTTTTAGTTTTCAAAACAAGGCCCATCACTGCAGCTGTCTGCTCCCAAACCCTAAAGCATGAAGACCTCACGACAGTGGGTTTAATCCTGACGTTCAGGTGTGAGCATCTCACAAGGGTCCCAGAGACTCTCCACCGTGGAGCGTTCCCTTTCTGTGTGGCCAAGCTGTCCATCAAAACACCAGAAGTCTTTTTGGGGAAAAAATATGATCTAATTAGATCTAAGATCATCGCTTTGCACTTTAAAGGGTTTTCTTGTAAATATTGTACTCCTTTCTGTCATCAAAGATTATTAACTTTGTTGGAACTAAATGCCGCCTAAATATACCAACTTTATGTTTTAAAAAGTCAAAATCTCAAGAATTTGGGTGCCATTGAAGTCAAAGATGGAGGGCGGGGGACACTGGACAGATTGTGTGGGTCCCTGTGGGACTGGCCCATGGCCTGTGGCTGGGGCAGGGGTGGCCCCGGCAGACTGCTGCTGGGTAGGCCGGGCAGCGATGTTCTGAATATGGGGCGGGAGGTGAGTCCCCGTTCTGTTTGTGCTGCTGCTGTGGTGGGCTGGGTCTGTCCCTGGCCCACGTTTGGGGCAATGGATGGGTCTCTTCCCTGGCTCTGGGGCTGCTGTGGCCAGTGGGACCCGCTGTGGCTGGGTGGGGACCCTGGGGTGGGATCGCAGCGAGGTCTCGGCTGGACTGGCTCTTTCCTGGTCCCTTCACTGGTG
Organism: Carollia perspicillata; assembly: GCA_004027735.1. Taxonomy (NCBI): domain Eukaryota; kingdom Metazoa; phylum Chordata; class Mammalia; order Chiroptera; family Phyllostomidae; genus Carollia; species Carollia perspicillata. The sequence goes on along the minus strand of PVKM010039884.1, from coordinate 10,068 downwards.
ATGACAGGGGTTTTGTGTGTTCGTTTTGGTCTGTGCCTGTTGGTGCTTCCAGGTCGTGGAGTCTCCGTGCCCACTGGGATCTATGAGCCACGCAAAGAAAACCCAGGGGGCTCAGGGCGGTGAGGCTGTTTCTTTACACACTGGAGATCTGAGTCCACGTGCGGCGGTCTGCTCAATGATTCCCAGGACACCGAGATGCCTCTGGAAGGGGGAGCCAGGAAAGCGGGTCCCTGCCATCCTGTCACAGCCGCCTGTGGCGAAGGTGCAGGGTGCGGCGGCGTGCTCTCGGTCCACTCCAGGGGGTTCCGCCCTGGCCGCCTCTCACTGCCCACATTTTATCCCTGATTTGTTTTTAAAAAGGTGGTTCTTTCAAATTTTTGTTCATTAAAATGTTCAAATCCTTGTTATCTAATGACAGAATATTTTACTAGCATAATTTTATCATTTTCTGCTACAGCTGTCTATATTTTATACAATATTTATGCAAGATATATTTCATTATCCCATTAAAGCAAACATTATAATAATTATGTGCCCCATAATTAAATGTTTTCTTAACTAAGCTGTAGCAGTTATAATACATTGAGCTGAGAGATGGACTAGGGGTGGGTAAATATGTAGATAAATATGGGTAAATATCTACATATGTAAAAATTTTGATCCAAGAGACTTGCCACTGTTATTGTTTTGTTTTATTTTAGACAGCAATTTTTAAAATGTTTAGATAAATTTCTGAGTAGATTTTTTAAATGTTTTTTTTAAGATTTTATTTATTTATCTTTAGAGGGGAAGGGAAGGAGAGAGGGAGAGAAATATCAATGTATGTTGCCTCTCATGTGTCCACTCCTGGGAACTGGCCTGCAACCCAGGCATGTGCCCTGACTGGGAATCGAACTGCAATCCTTTGGTTCGTAAGCCCATACTCAATCCACTGAGCTACACCAGCCAAGGCTGATTTTTCAAATGTTGTGATAGAGACTTTGGGGTTTATTATTTTTTTTGTCTTTTAAATATTGTGATTCTATTACAGTCGTCCCAAGTTTTTTCCCTTTTCCTATAGGAGACCATTCTGTGTGGCATGGGCCCAGCTCCCACTCGGAGATGCACAGGACCCACGCCCACAGATAGGTTCTCCCGTGGGGAATCAGGCCTGCAGTGCACCTAGGCTGCTGTGAGACTTGCTTTTGCTGAAACTCCCTCACCCTGAACTGAGGCAGCAGGGGCTTACTGTAACCTCCTGAAGTCTGAGCTAAACCTCCCCAGAATGGAGTGTGACCGGTTCAACCACTTTCCCCTTTGCATTTGCAAATAACCCTCTTCTCTGATGTGATTGGTGGCATCGGCTCCTTTGTTTCCTGTAAAAGGTAACCACCTAAAGTGAACCTGTGCATAGAAAATGAGGACCATCATGTAACGTGCCCAGAACAGCAGTAAAGGCCGGTCAAGGGGAGGGCGGAGGCTTTTTCTCCCTTTGAGAGAGAAGCCACGCCATCCCTGTCCCTCCACAGGACTCGGTAGTCAGGTAGTCCGGGTGAGTGCCTGGACTCCTGCCTCCTATTTCTCGTGCCTCCTCCACAGCGTGGCGGACCCCACGAGCCGGGGTCCGCATCATTTTCCCTCCTCCACCATCTTACCCACCACTCGCACAGTCAGTCCCCACACTGCTGTCCATGTCCCTGGGTCATTCATACATGTTCTTTATCTAGTCCCTTCCCCTCCTCCCCACCATTATCTCCCTTTCCCACCCCTCTGGTCACCATCAGTCTGTTCCATGTTTCCATGCCAGTGGTTCTATTCTGTCCATTAGTTTAATTTGTCCATTAGATTCTTCTTATAAGGGAGATCAAATGGTATTTTCTTTCACTGCCTGGGTTATTTCACTTAGCGTAATATTCTCCAGTGCCATCTATGCTGTTGCAAAAGGAAGGAGTTCCTTTTTTTCTGCTGTGTAATATTCCACTGTGTAAATGTACCACAGTTTTTTTATCCATTTATTTACTGATGGGCACTTAGGCTGTTGCGGGCACTTGGCTATTATAAATAGCACCACTATGAGCATAGCAGAGCATAAATTCTTTTGAATTGGTGGATTGGGATTACTAGGGTATATTACCAGTAGCAGAATCACTGGGTCAAAAGGCAGTTCTATTTTTAGTTTTTTTTGAAGAAATTCCATACTGTTTCCACAGTGGCTGGACCAGTCTTCATTCCCACCAACAGTGCACTAGGGTTCCCTTTTCTCTGCATCCTTGCCAGCACTTGTTGTTAGTTGATTTATTAATGATGGCCATTCTGACAGGTGTGAGGTGACATCTCACTGTGGTTCTTTAAAATAAATTTTATTTATTTATTTATTTTTAGAGGAAGGGAAGAGAGGGAGAAAGAAAGGGAGAGAAACATCAGCGTGTGGTTGCCTCTTGCGTGCCCCCTACTGGGGACCTGGCCCACCATCCAGGCATGTGCCCTGACTGGGAATTGAACCAGTGACCCTTTGGTTCACAGGCCAGTGCTCAATCCACTGAGTCACACCAGCCAGGGTTCATTGTGGTTTTAATTTGTGTCTCTGCTGGCTGGTGATGTTGAGTATCTTTTCATATGTCTATGGGCCATTTGCATGTCCTCTTTGGAGAAATGTCTGTTCAGGTCCTTTGCCCATTTTCTATTGGATTTTTTGTCTTCCTGGTGTTGAGTTGCATGAGTTCGTTGTATATTTTGGAGATCAAACCTTTGTGTGATGTATCATTGACAAATATGTTCCCCCGTATGGTCAGTTCCCTTTCATTTTGACGATGGCTTCTTTAGCCTTGCGGAAGCTTTTTCACTTGGTGTAGTCTCATTCATTTATCTCCTTTATTTCCCTTGCCTTAGGAGATATATTAGCAAAACTACCGCTACATGGCATATCTGAAATTTTACTGCCTGTGTTCTCCTCTGGGATTTTTATGGTGTCCCAAGTTATATTTAAGTCCTTTACCCATTTTGAGTTTATTCTGGTGTATGGTATAAGTTGGTGGTCTAGTTCATTTTTTTGCATGCACCAGTCTCCCAACACCATTTATTGAAGAGACTATTTTTACTCCATTTTATGCTTCTGCCCCCCTTGTCGACTATTAGTTGACCATAGAGACTTGGGTTTATTTCTGGGCTCTCTATTCTCTTCCATTGGTCTATGTGTCTGTTCTTATGCCAGTACCAGACTGTTTTGATTAGGATGGACTTAAAGTATAGTTTAATATCAGGTATTGTGATCCCTCCAGTTTTGTTCTTCTTTCCCATGGTTGCTGAAACTATTTGAGGTCTTTTTTGGTACCATATAAATGTTGGAAATATTTGTTCTATATATGTGAAATATGTCATTGGTATTTTAATAGGAATTGTGTTGAATCTATAGATTGCTTTGGGTAGTGTGGACATTTTAATGATGTTTATTCTTCCAACTCATGAACATGGTATATGTTTCCATTTATTTGTATCTTCCTTAATTTCTTTCTTCAGTATTCTATAGTGTTCTCAGTACAGGTCTTTTATCCCCTTGGTTAAATTTATCCTTAGGTACCTCATTTTTCTTGTTGCTAGAGTAAATGGGATTTTTGCCTAGTTTCTCCTGATAGTTCATTGTTGGTGCAAAAACAACATCAATTTCTGAATATTGACTTTGTATCCTTCTATTTTGCCAAATTCACTCATTAGGTCCAGCAGTTTTTGGGTGGAGCCTATAGGGTTTTCTATGTATACTATCATGTCATTTTACATGAAAGTTTTACTTCCTCCTTTCCAATGTGGGTTTATTTTTTTCTTTGATTTATTTTCAATTAAAGTTTATGTTCAATATTATTTTATATTTGTTTTAGATGTACAGCATCGTAGCTAGACAATGGTCAACTTCACAAAGCGATCCCCTCCATATTTCATGTACCCACCCAGCACTGTGCATAATTGTTGGAACGTCACTGACTATACTCCCTACGTGGAATTTGGCGTTTTCCGTCACTATTTTGTGACTGCCGACCTGCACTTTTCATCCCTTTGCCTCCTTCACCCAGACCACCAAACCTGTCCTGTCTGGCAACCATCAGTGACTTTGGTGTTTAAGTTCTATTATATATCGTTAAAAAAATTATAAACTTGTATTTGCTCTTCAAAATGTATCAGTGCTTTGGGGGACTTAATGTATGGTCAGTCTTTCATACACTTTTCCATGAGGCTATAAATTTTGGAGCATAGCATATGTTTTATATAGTTGTTAAATCAAACTTTTAATTATATTTGTAGATAATCCTCATTTCTTATTTAATTATGAAGATCAGTTAAAAATTGGTAAAATGTCCTAAGACTCTTATATCTGTAATATTTATATATATTTTTATTTTTTACCACTTTTAGATATTTAGATATTTAGTTAATTTATGCGTGAAAAATCATGACCACTACATAGTATCCTCTCGTGTTTTACCTTTTGTCCATTTTTATGTTTAATATTTTGGTTCTATGTAAGGTAATTCAGTTTTAAGTACCATTTATGCTGTCTTTAATTTTTTTGTTTGCCCATTTTTTGTCAGCATTCATATATCACTTCCTTTTAGTTTGATTTCAAATTACCAGTTTTATTTGGAGATTGAATTATAAACTGGATTCTGTGACTTTTGTCAATGGATTGCTTACTGTTCACTTTATCTGCCAGTATTCCATTTTTTTTTTTTTTAAGTGAGAGAGAGGGGAGGGAGGGAGAGAGAGAGGGAGAGAAACATCAATGTAAGAGGAAGTTTGCCTGTTACATGCGGCCCCATCAGGGACCCAGCCTGCGGCCCGGGCACGTGTCCTGAGCGGGAATCAGGCCGGCAACCTTTCACCTTGCAGGACAGTGCCCAGCCAGCTGAGCCACACCAGGCAGGGCCTCGTCAACATTCGTACACATTCACAGAATGTTCTTAAATCCTTGGCGTGTGGGTTGCACGTTTCCGAAATAGGCATTGTGAGTTGTCTACTTTCACTTTTCGCTTCACTCTTTCGTCCTGTTGTTTGTCCTTTGAATGTGGTTGGGGTGAGCGTGGGATTATCTGTGAGCCCCCATCACAATAATTTAACTGAAGAAAGTCCAGTGAATGGCAGGACTTGCATTTGGTATTCACATCATTCACCAAACACTGTGTACTCTGTAACCATTAAAACATCAGCTTTGTCTCATCTACCTGGCAATAGATATATCAGTAACGTCTCAAGTTTGAAGCCTCTGAAATAAAGGCTAAGTTTATATTATAAATCGATGTTGCATTCAGGACTCAATCATTAGTGGCTATGAAAAGAAACTGTCCTTGACCGCAACAGCTAGAATGACGTATTACCAACTGCTCAGTTTCCCCGAAGACAGCCCTTGTCCTTTGCAGACCTCCACAGGAACACGCTTTTCCTCCACCGCATTTCCCTTCCCTCGGGAGTCCTTTCCGGTCCTCCCTGAACTACATCCAGTTACTTTAACGAAAGCAGCTGACCTCTGTTTTCTCTAATTCTGCCTCCACCTCATTGTTGTGCTTAGATGTACGTTTCGGCTTCCGATGGTGTTCAAATTGGTGGTTCAAATTTGCAATCCGCAAGGCTAAGAGTTTCGTCATCCCTCCCTTTGGTAGTTTACCGAGTTGTATTTTGAGTGATGGTGATTTGGATGGACTGAGTTAAGTATAGTATCTGGCAGCATGAGTCAGATCAAAATTCATTTTCTCTTCTCTTCCTTTCCCTTCTCTCTCCCTCTGCAGACTGGATTCCCATTCACTACGATTCCCATTGATTGACATTCCAAACATGTTGAAGGGAGCATCACATAGCTCTTAACAACACCCACCCCAACCCAAAACCAAGCAGCCCAGCAAAGCCAGCCCGCATTTTCAGTTGAGATTCCGTCCGTGTTCTTGAACATGAAGTAGGAACGCCCCCAAGTTGCAGAGGGCGCTGCCCTGTGCACAGAAATGAAGAGTGGCGGCCTGCTCCTGGAGGGAACATTGCCCAGAGCAAATAGAACTGTTTCCTCCTCTAACTTAATACATAGCTGCCGCAGTCTGTAAGGGGGGAACTCTTCACACCGCAGGTTCAAGTTTAGGGTCACTCTTGAATGGAAGCTCTAAAGTAGAAAGTAGATAATTCTACTGTTGTTCAAAGACAAAATACCCTAGAACATAAGCAAAATGAATAAAATCAAATTTGTATAGCTGTATGTAGACAACTATTCACTTAAAAAAAAAAACAGTGAAATAACGTGTGCTTTCCATATTAAACTCACACCTCCCTCCAGTGACATCAAACTCTGGCAGAACGGTCCGGTCCCACACCATGTTTACAATATTGAGTACAAAACACCCTCCGCCTGTTGACGAGCTTGTCACCTGCTTCTGCGCCAAAGAGGATAGAACGCCTCAAACTAATCCTCCTCAGCCCCGAAGAGCAAACTGCGAGAATCAGTCAATATTTTGTTATTTCAGTATGACTACATCTGCCCGCAAAATCCCACACAGATGGAGATAAAAGCTCTGCTACAAGCCAAGAGGGCAGTTTTTCCTTTGCCACAAAATATTGATGGAGTGCTTGATTGAGGTGGAGATCTCATTAATTATTTGATTTGCAGAAAAGGAAGGCGAGGGGAATGAGTGCCCTGGCTGAGGCCATGATGTACCATCTTGAGACTTAAGATCTTTTTAATGTATTCATCAGGGGTGCGTCTGAAAGGGGAAAGAGCGAGCTGAATGGGTCCATTAATTTAATTGAAGCTAGCTCCGACAAGAGATAAAACATCCCAGGGCTTCTTTTCATGCGGCAGGAGCGCTCCGGTAAACAGGCAGGGATCCAAACACACCGAAAAGCAATCAAGGTACTTGGGGCCTCGAGAGACTTCAAGGCCATGTCGCATCAACACACGTGGAGGTGAACAGCCCTGGAGAGGCCCCCTCTCCGCTCGCCACCTCGGCTCGTGCTGCGGGTGCCGTCTGGGCCTTGTTGTGAGACTGACCACCTCCGAGGTTACAGGTAAGTCATTCGGACTTCCGAGGGCGAAGTCGCGTTTGTTCTTTTTTTCAAACTTCTAAGAAATAGACTCCATCTCCTGCTCTTGAAAGGAAGCGATGGACCAGGGGAAATGGACTTCCACTGACCTCCGAAGCAGCTTTAGATGGGGCTGCCCTCTTTCAGCTCTGTGGTTTTGAAACGTAGCCGTGAGGCAACGCTCTCCATCCCGAAGACGTCAGGGCCTCTCGGCACACGCGCATCTGTTTTTTCCGGGGTCAGCCTGCGGCACGCTGCCCGTGAACTCAGCGCCCCCGCAGGGCACAGAGCACAAACCAACCAACAGGTGTCTTCCCAGCTCCCCACTCAGCACAGAGCTTGTCTGTGGCAAGTTACTGCTTCCTATTAAAACAAACCAACTCACTGCGTCCAGTCCAGACCGGATGGCATTCAGACATTCTCAGTCACTAAATGTCAGTGCTTAGAGGAAAGATCATAGCGTATGCATTAAAACTCATTACTGAGTATCAAGTGATATATATATTAATAGGTTTCCATACACATTGAAGAAAAAGTTAGCATTTAAACAGTGCTGCCAAACTAGTTTTCAGGGCATGAAAATAAACGATCAGTTTGTAGGAGAAGTAAAGAATCTCTTAGACAAATTGGATTGTATTTAAGATGATAATTTTAATGGTAATAGTAACCATGATGAATAAAAAGACTTCAGTGTCTTGGCATGCAAATTTAAAACTGGTGACAAAGTACAGGCATTTTTATAATGAATGACAACTAAGATGTATTTTCGGAGCTAGATGCATCCTGACTAAATTTTGGGAATCAGTGTTGCCGCTCAGTATAAGCCCCAGAAATTGTTAAATGCAAATAGATTTAGGAGGAAGCAACACATTCTAGTGATGGAAGTCATTGAATCTTTCGTGGTTTCTTACCGTGATTATGAGACATTCTAGTTTCTACATTTTCATTAGCTATTGTTTGAATGATGAAATTATTTTCTTTGCTATACATAGAAAACTCTTTTTTCTTGTTTAGAAAGTTCCTTTATGTACAGAATCCATTTTTGCGAGTAAAATTTTATGTGGATTACTAGTATGTAAAAATAGTTAAAATGATTATTCATTATCTAAATGTGTAAGTTTAATAATATCACAAATGGCTTCTAACGAGCTAAAATATATTTCATAGTTGGGTAAGATACTTGTAAAAACATCAAAGTAAGGAAGTAAGGGAGGGGGAACTGGGAAGACGCTAATGAAGTGACGTTTAGACCCCGGAGGAGTGAAGCGGGGAGGAGACTGACCTGCGGTGGTGGGCACACGATGCAGTGTCCAGATGAGGTGTTTTAGCACCGTGCACCCGAAACCTGTATCATTTCGTTAGCCAGCGTCACCCCAGTACATTCAATAAAAAGGGGGCTAAAACGCGGAATACGGTTCCAGAAGCACAGGCTGCAAGAACACAGGGGCAGTGTCAGACCACAACGCAGGCGAGCACACCTCCCGGATGACAACCCCCGCCACACGGGCTCTGTGGCTGCAGGACTCCCGAGAGGCGTTGTGCTGACAGCCCCCGCCTTTGGAGTGGTGGCCCCACCCGCGTGGGGGATACTGCTTTCCTCTCCCTCTCCCTTGCCTCGAGTCACCAGAAGTTAAAGATGAGAGGGCTGCTGTGCGCTCATCTGAGAGCTGGCATGTATTTAGCATTTGCCCAGTGTTGCATTTGAGAATGAAGTAGTTCAGTAAGGCGCACAACCTATAGCATAGGTGTATGGCTCATAAGAGTAAGGTATTCAATTTGATTTTAATAAATGTAATAAGAAAGCAGCAGCTTAGTATCGAATAGTTAATGCTGATCCTATATGATATGAAACAATAATAGATCATCTCTGTAAATGTTTTGTCTGTTCATAATTAAATAATTATTGTATAGGGCTACTTCCTTGTGGGTATTATATTAAAAATATATTTTCATATTAGATTTCTTTTTTCTGTGGGAATCATTTTTTACTAATTGTTTTTCCAGAGTGGGTACAATACAAAATTAATGAATACTTGTTGTTTTTTAAAAGTATTTTATTTATTTTTCAGAGAGGGAAAGGGAGGGAGAAAGAGAGGGAGAGAAGCATCCGTGTGTGGGTGCCTGTCATAAACCCCTACCAGGGACCTGGCCTGCAACCCAGGCATGTGCCCAGACTGGGAATCAAACCTGCAATCCTTTGGTTTGCAGACTTGCACTCAGTCCACTGAGCTACACCAGCCAGGGTTGAATAACTGTTATTATTCATTATTTTTTTTATTGTTGTTCAAGTACAGTTGTCTCCATTCCCCGCCTCCACTCCGCCCCACCCCAGCCATTGCCACCTTACACCTACGATCCTACCCCCCTTTGCTTTGTCCGTGTGTCCTTTATACACGTTCCTTGACAACGCTTCCCCCTCCCCTCCCCCCATTACCCCCCTTTGCCTCCCCTCTGGTTACCGTCAGTTTGTTCTGAATGTCAGTGACTCTGGTTATATTTTACTTGTTTGTTGTGCTGCTTAGGTTCCACTTACATATGAGATTTCTTAATGACACATTTCAAACATTATTGTGATAAGTATATAGAAATATGACCCTTAAACTGAGCATCAAGACTATGAATTATTTTTATTGTTTGTACAGTTGATTCAGCTCACTGTAAAACAGTGCGATTGGACCGCAGCAATCACTATCATCTCCACACCTGGGCAAGGTGTCACTTGCTTAGGGGACTTACTCACAAGCCATTTGTCAGCCCCGCCAAATCACAAATGTTGGCCCCGTAGTCAACAGCAGTAACAGATGTAGAAGGAAATAATAATTTAATTTGATGCCCAAATATGTTGTTTTGTTAAACATTGTACAAAAAATAATACAATGGCCCGGGCTGGTATAGCTCAGTGGATTGAGCTCAGGCTATGAACCAAAGGGTCACGGGTTCGATTCCCAGTCAGGGCACATACCTGGGTTGCAGGCCAGGTCCCCACTGTGGGCCATGTGAGAGGCAACCACACATCGATGTTTCTCTCCCTCCCTTCCCCTC
>PVKM010039883.1:0-13621 GCA_004027735.1 Carollia perspicillata | reverse complement strand
TTCATATTTTTTATCTTTTTCTTAGATAAGTCTCTTTAACATTTCATATAGTAAGGGCTTGGTGATGATGAATTCCTTTAACTTGACCTTATCTGGGAAGCACTTTATCTGCCCTTCCATTCTAAATGAAAGCTTTGCTGGATAAAGCAATCTTGTGTGTAGGTCCTTACCTTTCGTGACTTTGAATACTTCTCCCCAGGCCCTCCTTGCCTGCAAGGTTTCTTTTGAGCAATCAGCTGACAGTCTTATGGGCACTCCTTTGTAGGTAACCCTCTCCTCCTCTTTCATCTTGGGTAATGTAATTATGATGTGCCTTGGTGTGTTCCTCCTTGGGTCCAACTCCTTTGGGACTCTCTGATCTTCCTGGACTTCCTGGAAGTATATTTACTTTCCCAGTTTGGGGAAGTTCTCCTTCATTATGTTTTCAATTTCTTGCTCTTCCTCTTCTCCTTCTGGTACCCCTATGATTCGGATGTTGGAATGTTTAAATTTGTCCCGGAGGTCCCTAAGCTTCTCATTTTTTTGAATTCTTGTTTCTTCATTCTGTTCTGGTTGAATGTTTCTTTCTTTCTTCTGGTCTAAACCATTGATTTGAGTCCCAGTTTCTTTCCCTTCAGCGTTGGCTCCCTTTATTTCACTTTGCATAGCCTTCACTTCTTCCTCTATTTTGCAACCACACGCAGCTAATTCTGTGAGCGTCCTGATCACCAGTGTTTTGAACTGTGCATGTGATAGGTTGGCTATCTTTTCATCACTTAGTTGTATTTTCTTCTGGAGCTTTGGTCTGTTATTTCATTTGGGCCATTTTTTTATGTCTCCTTGCACCTGTTATGTAGTAAGGGGCAGAGCCTTAGGTGTTCACCAGGGCAGGGCAACCCACATGGCTGCATTGTGACGCTGTATGTGGGGGAGGGTCCGAGAGGGAGCAGTGCTGCTTGCTGGGCTCTCAGCTGGCTTTCAGTCACTTCCTCAGCTACCCACAAGAAAATTGGGCCCTTCTGGTGCTGATTCCTGGGTTGATGGGCTTGTGTATGTTCTAGGACCCCGTAGGTCTCTCCAATGAGCTCTCCTGTGAGGCTGGGAGTTTCTCCTGCTGGCGCCACAAGCCCCACAGGTGTTTTCACTCAGAGGTTTGAGGCTTTATTTCCGGCGCTGGAGCCCTGGGTTGTGCTGTCTGTTTGGATCCCCAGTTGTTCCTCCCGGTTCATCTGCACGTGAGTGTGGGACGGCTCACTCCTCCAGCCACCACCTTGGCATCAGTCCTCTCCGCCCGCTGCCCATCCCCGCCCCTCCTGCTGGTCTGGATGAATGTGTCTTCTTTAACTCCGTGGCTGTTGGACTTCCATACGGTTTGATTTTCTGTCAGTTCTGGTTGTTTTTTGTTTTTAAATTTGTTGTTGTCCTTCTTTTGGTTGTGCAAGGAGGCACAGTGTATCCACCTACGCCTCCATCTTGGGATTGGGTAATTTTTTAATGCACACATTCTCAAAGTAGTGTGTGACTGCAGTGCATTTTGCTTCTGAAAGCTGTAAAATACATTTTGCTGAACATCATTGTTGCAATCACCTGGAAATGCCGCCTCACACTATTCGGGGGAACCTGCTATCCAGGTGGAACTGCAATCCCGTCCGGCTGGATGCAGCGGCGTTCACGGAGCTGCTGCTAGTGGGAACGGAAAGGGAGCTACGGAAACACCCACTGTGCAGGGAAGCCCAGGGGCCTTGAGGCTGCGGCTTCCCGAGCGCACCCGTGGGCACACTTTAGGAGATCTGCGAGGTGTTGGCAGTGCATTTAGCTGTGACAACCGAAAACTGCACTGCCTAAATGATAGAATTAGAAATAGCATAAGAGGATTGTTAAGTTTTTTTAATGCCAGGACAGATGCAAATTTTCAGTTTTGATGTCTATTTGGAGGACCTAAAACAAGGCTTTTAGTCAATGTATTATACATAAAATTGATCATGTTAACTCCTGATTATTCACATTAATAAAATATTCAGAGGGAAATGTCCAAAGTTTTCCATCTCTCAGAGCCTGCCCCCCAGAGTTAATGGCCATGCCTAGCAGCCTTTCAGCAGAAGCTGCAGCCATCAGGCTGACGGAGGCTGACAGGCCGGCGCGGCCCCAGTACACAGGCACACTTGGCGGCACTTTCATGTCCTGGAGACGAAGGCAGACAGGGGCACGCTGGGTAGCACATTATGCTAATGGCTTGATTTAATCCAGCCACTAAACTGTATATAGCCTGTTAAAGTAGATGCTAACACAAATTACGCCACTTTGGAAAGGAAAGGAGGGGACAAGCATTTTATTCTGACAAAGTGAAGCTCATAAATGTTGTAAATGAAATGAAACAAAACGAAGTAATCCATGATTAATTATACATCACAGACAGGAAGAAGAGAGGGAAAGCCAAGGAATACGTCTAGGTCCCGGGAAATCTGTTAGATTCCCTTTAAGGATCCACATCTCTAAGAAATAACTGCGAGCTGTCAGATTCCGTAACACTAAAAAGAACTCCCTGGATGATCTCCAGTTGCTTACACAGTGTAGTCGATAATTCAGACTCACAGTTTAATTGGCATGGATGATATTTCTCTTGCACACTATCTCCACTCTCACTTTTGTGACATTATCGGGGCAGAAGCAATGTCAAAAATCTGCAAAGTGGGGACAACCGCAGAGCTGGGTTACCCAGAACTCCTCCTCTGGTCTCTCTGCCTCTAGTCTAGAGTCTACATTCTTGAAAGCACGGTCCTTTAAAACGCCCTTCCCGAGTGTAAACTCCGCAGGAGCAAAAGACCCACTTCTCTCATTCACTGCGATGCTCCCCGTCTCGAGAAGAAGGCTTGGAGCACAGTAAGTGCTCATTCAATAGCTACAGAAGGCGTGTTCTTCCCCTCCCCTAAAAGTCCTCACTGGCTGCCCCTGGAACTTCAGGAGACGTCAGCCACCTCGATGGAGAGGCCCCCACGCTCTGGACACGGCTGACTTTTCGGTGTCTTCTCCTGGGGCTCCCCGGTGTGCGTGCCGAAGGCTCCGCCCACCCTAAAGCCACACTGAAGTCCCAGAACAAGCCGTTCTCCACAGTCTCTCTAATTCTCATGCTCTTGTTCCTTCAGCCTCCGATGATCCCTCCTTGGCTTTTACTAACTCCTCCCAATCATCTTCAATACTCGGTTCCAGCTTCACCGCCTCTACAAAGACCCTTGAGCGGAGTCAGGAGCCCCCCGAGGGCGCTCCCAGTGCTGACCACCGCGCACTGTAACTGTGTTTCCGCTGCAGACTGGGAGGTCTTCGGGGGCTGCTTCTGACTGGACATGGCAGGTGCTAACGCATGAGGAACCGCTGTGAGCAGCAACAGCGTAACTGTACAGTTTATCAGCAGACACCTGTGTACACGGAGAGTCTCTAAGTTCACATTCACCCACGACTGGGGTTTAAAGGCCCTCTCACATCTCGAATTCTCTAAAGTCAGACTTGACTCAATGCGTCCTCATCCAATGGTTCTGAGAAGGAGTCAGGGAGGTCAGCTCTTTTTAGCGAGTCCCTTTTGAAGGTACTGAATGTTAGGTACTCCCAACACGCAGGCAAAAATAACGCTTAGCTGTTCCGGCCCCTCACACAATGAAACCGCAAACGAAATTTTCTCACACTAGACGACTGCTTGAAAGAGAGGATGACAAGGTGTTTAACTACTTCTAGCTGTATCTTTGCCTTCACACGCCCACCTACGAAGACTGACGCAATAGGAATGCAGAGCAACTCTGTTTCAGAACGTCACTGACCTGCCTGGCTTGCTTGGAGACAGGGCCTGGAATAATGCACTCGTCACTGTCAGAAGCTGATGCGTTTTCTTCATCTGTTAAAAAAATAAAACTTGAATAGTTTAAATCTGTTAAACCAGTTATATTTACACCTTGTAAAATGGTGAGACATAAGCACACATTATAAGGGTAACCTTAAAAGAACAACAGGATAATTATATCTAAAACTTTTTTTAGCAGCAAATATATTTATATTTACATTACTTTTTAGAAAAGAGAAAAAAATGACTGGAAAAATTCCAAGTTTAGCTTTAGTAGAAACAAAGGGAAAAATGTAGCTTGTTCTACTAGGAACTTAAAAAATAATTTTTAAAAGAGGACAGAGCAATGGAAATCTTCCAACAGTCTAATCAATAATATTATATAGGAATCAAGTATTCTCACTCTCTATAAACATTATTAAAAGTTTTACAGCTTTACTGTGGTAAAACTGACATCCAGGAAACCACACAGATTTAAAGTGCCCAGTTTGACACTCTGACATATGCGATCCCGTGCGGGCATCGCAGCAGTTAAGACGATGAGCCTACCCACCATCCCCTAAAGGTTCCTCATGCCTGTCTGTCTCCTCCCTTCTCACCTCTCTTTCCACTGGCCCTCCCCCAGGCAACAACTGAAATGCTTTCTGTTACTAAACATTAATTTCCCTTTTCTACACATTTATAGAAGTGAAAGCATGTTGTAAGTTGTTGTTGTGGGTCTGAGTTCTTGGTTTTAATTCTTACCAATTGAAGTCTGCCAGAATAATCCAGATGGTAGTACTGAGCCCAGAGAGAATCTACAGCTGCTCAACACGTAAACTGGGAACAGGGTCAGGAGTAACACCTGCATCCCACTGTGGCGCCCCAAGTGGAAGTGAGGAGTCGTGCAACACTTCTGCCTGCTGACCACAGCTGACCACAGCTGACCAGACTGCACTACGTCCCTCATTTCTGTTGAGAGGCAGGTGTCACGAAGTAACTCTGTTACTCAGCGAAGGTGTTCTAGGAGGCGTACTATTACACCGAGCTAAGAGTTCAGTAACCAAGGTCAATTTAAAAAAGAAAGCCACCTTCCGGGTCCAGTTCCTCGGTTACTTCTGTTTCGTCTTCGGAAGACGTCAGGCTGCGCTCCGCAAGCTGGCCCTGGGACAGGACAGACACGTCACTCCCCGCGCCTTGCTGCGTCGGCCCCGCACGCTCTTCCATTTTGTCGGCACCGCTGCCTCGAGAGGCCTGAAGAAGGGAGAGCACACCGGCTGTTAGCACTGTCTGGATCACACTGTCGCATTTTTGCTTAAATACTTGAATAATAAAGCATGTAAACCCAAGACATACATATACAGACATGCAATACATATAACTCAGTCAAAAACAATCACTTAAATTGTACAAGTGAAAATATGTAAATAAATAAAAATCTATAAGCTAAGAATGGAAAAATACACTAATTTCAAAATAAATTTTACATTAATTCATATGTATTTGATGTTACGCTAATATAGTATAATTGAAGTGTTACACTTGTCATATTTTTGATCTTTCTATTCCAAAGAAGTCATATACAAAAGTAAGATCAATGCTATGATTTTCTGATCTGTGTCTATACAAAGACAACGAACGTCCTTAAGAACCCAACTGAATTTTTTAAATAATGTTAATACAAACACCTACCCCGGAAACATGGGGAACAGCCGGCACACGAACATCCATTTCCGGTGCACGCCCCCCTTCCGGTGCAACTTCCTCCCCATCCTCAGGAGCAGCAGGTATCTCCTTGTATCAGTGCGAAGACATGTGTGTGTGTTATTTTGGGTTATTATTAAAGCCGAAATCATCCTAACACTTTCACATATGCAAAGGTATAGACGTTACATATGTAACAACACTGGTGAAAATTAGGACCAAATCCAGTAGCTGCCCACGGGACAAGGAAACAGGGCCATTTAAGACCTGTAAGGGTCTTTCACTGAAGCACTGTTTATAATCTTAAAAAAAGTGAAAACAATGCAGATGTCCACTGGGGCATTAATTAAATCAAATGCGCTACATCCAGATACCAGAGTTGTACGTGACCATGAGAAACCTAGTAATACAGACTTGTAATTACTGACACGGAAGAGAATATACGGCAAAGGTTGAATAAGCAAACTAGTTATCCATATATATATACATAGTTGTGTACCGTTTTGTTAATATAGTTTATCGCTTTTACTATTTTAAAAGGAAACATGCCCAATACAGAAAATGTGAAAGTCAAACAAGAAAACATAAATGAATATGAATCTACATTCCCATTATTCAATGATAATATCTATTAATAACCAGTTAGATTTCTATTTCTTTATAATTGACTTTTAATGCAAATAAAAAATGTTAGTTATATAGTGATGATTATATTATAAATATAATATATACTTTTACATTCAAAACTTAACACTGTAACATAAAATTTTCTCCTGATATGAAACTTTGGGTAAACATCATTAAATCACTTTATTAGAGGAATGAAATACAGAGTAGACATCATCCTTTAAAGCATATAATGTCAAGAGCTACAGAATTTTTCATTATTTGCTGACTGGTTTTTGCCATGATACCAAACCATAATATTCTAGGGAGTGCCGCTTTTACAGATGGGAAGACTGAGCTTCGGTGCTTAGTATGTAAAGTATTTTCCACTGTGTTTACCTTAACTGAACCTCACAACAACCACATGAGAATCTGCGTCGCCATTTTTTTTTAAGAGAAGACAAACTCAGTGACAGCATAATATTACACTGAGTGGCTGTATCATGATTTAATGAACCCTTTTACTAGTGCTGGACATTTAACTGGACTGTTAGCTGCCGTGGCTAATGTCGCAAAAACATCTCGACGTGTACGTCTTTTTTATACTGATGATCACTTACTTAGGGATCGGGCTACTCGTGTGTGAGTCCCAGATGGGATACTTGGGCCTTGAGCACGCTGCCTGCTCCCTGCAGACCCGACTTTCCTGGCCCGTAAGTGGGAGTGATCCCAGTGTGAACGACACGGCGCCGTGGTGAGAGGCAACCGAGCTCAGTGACGACGACGAGGCGTCGGGTCAGCGCCTGACGCAGAGTGAGCGCTCGGTGAGTGCGAGCTATAAAGCAGTGCCTAGGTGACAGCTGCACTCATTTATTTAGAACACATCTATTACATGTCTGTGTATGTCAGAGATTATTTCGAGCCCCGGGGAGAAGGAATATTTTGATCAGGGTGGTGGTTACACGGGTCTGTACATACGTAAAAATTCACTGAGCTGTGTGTTTGAGATTTGTGTCCTTTATGACACAAAAGCTATATTACAAAAGGAGTATTTTTTTAAAGTCTTCAAGAGTGAATGGTGACCCAAGAGATAAGGGTGGAGATGAAGTAAACACCAGACGTGTTGAAAGCACAGCTCCCAGTTTTGTGGGTGAACTGGATGTGAGACGTGAGAAAAAGGAGTGGAAAAGATGCCTCTGAAATCTCGTGGCCGTGCCACTGGTGAGTGACAATGTCACCTACTGAGAATGGGAAAAATGAGAGAGAAATATTTCGAAAGATTGGTTAGATCAGGTTTGGGTCTGCTGTGTTAAGTTTAGATTCCTATTAGACACCCAGTGTACATGAAATAAGCAGTAAGAAAATAAATGTGGGATTCGGCAGTGAGATCAAAACTGAAGATTGTGAATATGGGAGTGTCAGCAAATAGACGCTTTTTGACACGAGGGGACTGGATGAGCGAGCTCTCCTAACGTCGACACACATTGAGAAGAGAAGAGGCGCGGGTCTGAAGTTTGACAGTTGAGGCACTTGGGCATCTCAGAGCCGTGGTCTCGGAGAGGGAGGAGGACACCCAGTAAACCTGGAGGAAACTCAGACGGCCCGAGGCAGAGAGAAGAGGGAGCAGGCACCCCGCTGTGTGAAGGGTCACCGGAAGATGAACCCGGGGAGGAGCACTGACCCCGGGATGCCCACCAGATGTGGAGGATGAAGGCCCCTGGGCCTCAGCAGGAGTGGTTTTAATCAGGAGAAGGGCTGACTAGAGTGGGTCCAAGAAACACTTCGAAAAAGGGTAGCCAGTTTTTGAAGGGGTTTTGTGTATTTGCTTGTTAGTTTTTTGTAAACAGAGGGCGAAAGATTAGGGCAATACCTGGAGAAAGGTATGGGCCCAAAAGGAGGATTAGATCAAAGAGTAAGGACAGTTAACACTTACACACAAGACCGAGTTACAAAGCTAACACTTGAAAGGATAAAGACATATTTTAGTCACCCAATTTTCATTTAAATCAGGCAGGCTATACCACACCTCCATCATTTATTTCCGGTATTTGCTTAGGGAAAAAACATCAGTGTTGTGAGTGCTTATTACTTACAGCGTCCTGATGTGGCGGGACATCGTCCACAAAAGACACCTTCTTCGTGACGGCTGTGAGACGCTGTCTTGGCTTAGGTGTTGGGGCCTACGGTAAACCAACAGGGCAGACTGAGTGTTTGATCATCCGTTTCACATAGGACTTCAGCTGTTTTCTCTTTTTGTGGCTGTGGTGTTTTACGAGAAATTCAAAGTCACCGTTACTCACCACAACTAATGTGCTCACAGAGGATGCTGGAGGTGCCCTTGGAGTGACTTCCGGCTCTTCCCCGGGTACGGCAGTCCCCAGCTCTTCAGAAGGGAGGGACTTACTTGGTGGAAGGTAAGCAAATTTCCATTTCAGTGTGACATGAATGGTCCCCGCAGGGTGCTTTGTATGATCCGTCAACTCAAATATTCCTATCAAATCACAAGAAAATTTGCTAATTAATGCTAGAGTAAAGTTTTGTTACCAGAGTCATTAAAGAGAACAAATCACAACTTAAAAAACGATTCTGGCTTTTACTCACAACCCAAATGACTTAGCGAATAAAATAAAGACAAAAGGATGCATGACAGGTTCATCTCTCAGGAAGACTGCTTTCAGAAGTTAAGGCCTCAAAGATAATACCGTTTCAAAGTGGAGAAAATTAACTTATAAATATTTTAATCCACTGAAATGAAATTCAGAGATTATTCAAAATTCTTAGCACTCCTCAAAGACATTACCTGGGTTGTCTCAAATATCAACCTTCATTTTTATATCTCAAATATCAACCTTCATTTTTATTTAAATATTCTTGCAAAAAACTTGTCTCTATAGAAAAATATATTAAAACTTCAACATTTTAAATAATTCATACACCTAAAGGAGTCCTTATATTACTACACAACTCTATTATAACTTTAAATATTTTACTGAGGTTTGTTAAATCACTCCAAATGAATAGACGCACAGCAAAAATATGTCCACAAGATAAAGCACCCAGATAAAGCACACTTTGTATTGATAAAGCAATGCAAAGTGTTGCCTGTCTGTATCTGCAATGCTGCGTCACAGATTTTAATCATTATACTGCATGTTTCAGTCTGAAAAAACCCTGGCTGGAAAAAAACAAACCTATGTTTCAAGCATAACTTTCGTTCAGAGGTGCCCTTCACTTGGTCTTCAAGTGCACGCCATGTCTTTTAATGGCTGGCTGGGAAAGAGAAGACGAACCACGCGAGACGTGAGGCAGGAGCACAGGACCCAGACTGAACACAGGGAGGAGGCAAACCTCTCTGACAGGCACAGGTGAGGCTCCCAGAACGGCTGAGTGGAGAGGAGCTCAGCAATCCTCTCCGTAAGAATCAATGATGAAACTGGTCAAAATGATCAAAAATAACCATTTAAGGCCTCCGGGAATTGGTCAAAAGTGTACAACAGATTAAGAAGCCCTTATTCAAGGAAATCGGTTCAACCTTAGTGAGAACAGTGTGACTCAGGACAGACCCTGGTAATCCGTCTGCACGGGAGCCTTGTGGGCTGTGAACCTCGAGTAGAAGCCATTCCCTGACCCGCAGGCAAGGGGCGGGCGCCTGCCGGTCCAAGGGGCTGAAGCACAACCTTTGACCAGCCACTGGCTGACCACTAACCTATTTGACCAAGGCTTAAAATTAGAACAAGGATAACGGGAGCAAACAGAAACTCAGCAGAAACATCAATGGCTACAGTGAGAGATAAAGACTACAGAATTAGTCTAGGCAAGTCACCAAACAAACAAAAACAGCAACGATAATCAGCCCACGGAGGGGGAAAGTAGGAATCCAGAGTTGCTGCAATATAGTATCCACACTGTGCAGTTCTAAGGGGAAAAGAGAGAGAGAAGTACAAAGAAAGCAGAGGGCGTGATATATACACAGAGGGGAACGCCACCCACAGATACTGTCTGTGAGTGTCCAGATATTAGACTTAGCTGACAAAGACGGCAGAGCTGCTATTATAAATACGTTGCAAGAACTAAAAGAAAACACATTCAAAGAATTAAAGTATGGTTACGGTGACTTATAAAACAGATACGTGAATAACTAAAGATACATGAATTACTGAAAAAAGAACTAAGTAGAAATTCTGGGGGTGAAAAGTACAATTACTAAAATGAATACATTCAATCGACAGGCTCCGTAGGAGACTTGATCGGGAGAAGAAAGAATCAATGAATTTGAAGACTGACCAGTGGAGCTTA
The DNA here is from genome assembly GCA_004027735.1 of Carollia perspicillata. Classification (NCBI taxonomy): domain Eukaryota; kingdom Metazoa; phylum Chordata; class Mammalia; order Chiroptera; family Phyllostomidae; genus Carollia; species Carollia perspicillata. The sequence continues at coordinate 3,228 of PVKM010039883.1, read as the reverse complement.
TCCAGTTTGAAGAGAAAACTGAAGAGAAATGAACAGAGCCTCAGAGACTTGTGGGACACCATTAAACATACGAACATATATGTGATAGGAGTTCAAGAAGAGGAAAAAAAGGGCAAAAAATGATTCAAGAAATAATGGGAAAAACTCCCCAAATTTGGTACCTAACAAAACCCTACACATAAAGAAGTTCAACGAATTTCAAGAAGGGTTAGCACAAAGAAACCCATTCTTAGATACGCCACGGACAAAAAACTGAAAGCTAAAAAAATAAACATCCTGGTAAGAGTGGCACGTAGCAGGGAACTCGAACAACATTAACGGCTGACTTCTCATCAGGAACAATGGCTGCCAGAAGTCCGCTGTGGGATGTCCTCGGGGGGCTTTACAGAACCCCCTGCCCACCGAGGATATCGTATCTAACAAGACCATCCCTCAAAAAGTAAAAGCAAAATAAAGTCACTCCCAGATAACCACGATGGAGAAAGCTCACTTCCAGCAGACCGACTTACGACGCACATCACAGGAAGTTCCTCAGAGTGACAGGAAGTGACGCCAGAGGGTAACTCGAATCGACACCAGGGAGCAGACCGATAAAGGTAATTACGCAGGCAACTGTAAAAGCTAGTGTAAATCAGTGATTTCCGTAACTGCTCCTCTGAACGGATTTAAAGGACAATGGCATAAAACAATAATCGTCAAGTTATATTGCTGGACTTACAGAAAGACAGAAATACAGGAAAGTAACAGCACAAAGGGCTGGGAAGACATGAAGCTACACTGGAGTAAGGAAAGGACCCCAGAAAGGAAGAAATAAAGAGTGTCAGAACTGGTAGATACCTGTTAATACAAAAGAGTCTCCGGCACTTACGTACATCCTCCCTTCTCTTGGTTTCTTTAAAGGATATGCGATGATTATACAGCATGTTGCTGGGTTTCTAACAGATGCAGGCATACTGTGTGTGTGTGTGTGTGTGTGTGTGTGTGTGTGTGTGTGTGTGGACAAACATGGGGGCGTGAAATAAAACTGTACTGGAGCGGACCTATATTTTAACGGAATTGGTATTAATTTTAATCAGATTGTGTTAAGATAAATGTTGTAATTCCTGGAAGAAAAATCAATCAAAAAGCTAAATGTTATAGGCCCAAAGTTAAGATTATCTGAGATGGCTAGGAAGATTAATTATAACCAAACGATATACCCATACCCTTACTGTATAACTGAGGCTTGTTTTTATAATTTCACAGATTAAGAAACAGGCTTACCTGAGATACACCTGTCATGTGCCAATGAAATCAGAGGCACATTGGCTTTTCCTATATAAATATTCTCCTGGGTATCGCTATCATCAAACACGTAAAAACTCAGAGACTCTGACTTTAGGTATCGATCCAAATCCATATTCATCGGCACTGGGTAACACCGATGATCATCAAACTGTGGGTCATTGCTACTGGGAATGATGGCTGTATCGTGGTCGGCGAAATCAAAAAACTTGTACACAACATAGGGGTGTGGCTGAAGGTGGCCTGCTCGGGACCGCAGCTGGTTACAGCATCGTACGGTGACGTGAAGCTCGTTTAGGTTGCCGTCTCCGGAATCGGCAGAACTGGGCTGAGCCATTTTGGATGCTTGTTGACTCAACTGGAAAAAACATACGTATTTATATTAATAATACAGTGAGAAGATAAACAGCAACTGCCAGTGCCCAAACAAAATAACTTTGTGAATGGACAAAGATCTGCATATTTTCATTTCATGGTGAATTTCTCAGTTAAAGACTCCTTATTTTTATTCAAAACCAATATTCACCGGAACATGTGTAAACAGATGATCCTATGCTATTAGCAAAAACAACACAGAAGACTGAACATATATGTAAAGATTGCTGTTGAAACCAAATAAAACCAAGAGAAAGTTAACCTGATGTCCTTTCATTCTATTTACTGAGTAAAGTGAGCAGATGCGGGCAAAGACCCGTGTTCTCCAGTTCACAGTCTTATTGAGAGTTAATCCTTCTACCAGGCCAGCTATTGGGCTACATCCCTTTCTTATGGAGAATCCAAAGAGTCTGAGGGGCCCCGCCTAGAGAGATAACTTTGTTGTATTTGGGTTGGCCCTCATCTTGGACCAATGGGATTTGAGGAAGCAGACACCTGAGGGCAAGGATTAGCCAGTACCGAACTGCTGTAAGAAGGAGAGAACAGAATCAGAGATAAGCTTGGAGAGGATAAAAAGCTAGGATCGGGAGCCCACTAAACACGAGAGGTGAGCGCAAGGACGGTTAGGCAGAGCTAGAAAGACTCCACGGCCCCCTTTGCTCAGGTAGCCAGTGCCCAGGCATCTTAGCAAACAATCGTGTTGCCTAACTGTTAACTCCACCATAGCTGATGTGATCCGGGACGAAAAAATGTTGGTGTTCCAGCGCCTTGCTCGCCTTAGCGCCGCAGAGTTCTCTACCTTCCAGAAAGGGACCCTCCCTCACTGCATTTCTGACTCTGGATTGGGCACTGGGACCTCTGCCAGTAGAGAAGTTTCCTGGAGGAGGAGTGAAAGAGCAGGTCTGATCTCCTCAGTGGAGAGACATCCGGCGCTGTGGAGAGGGGAACTCGGAGAGGAAGCCCCCAATGCTGCTTTCCCAGGGCCAGTCTGCACTCAGCAACAGAGGGCCGAGTCAGAGGAAAAGTCCCCCTCCACATCTTTCCCCAGTCTACCCAGAAAAGCCAACATGCCCACAGTAAACGACTCATTCGAGCCAGAACCTGGCACTCTAAAAACCTTTCAACTACAAGACTAAATAAATAATCTCGTCTTTCTATTTCGAGTTCCCTTTCCACAGCAGCACTCCCCAAAGCGTGTTCCAAAGGATGCTGGTCCAGGAGACGGTCTCTGGGAAAGAGGTGCTGTGCTTTCAGAAGTCCGGGAATCTGAAGTGTTCTCTCAGTCACGGTTCTTTAACTCAAAGGTATAGAAACTAACTCTATCTGTTAATATAACAAAGAAGACTTTGTTTTTACAAAGATTTTATTTGTTTATTTTTAGAGAGAGGGGAAGGGAAGGAGAAAGAGAGGGAGAGAAACATCAGTGTGTGGTTGCCTCTCGCACACCCCCTACTGGGGACCTGGCCGGCAACCCAGGCATGTGCCCTGACTGGGAATCGAACCGGAGACTCTTTGTTCTCAGGCTGACACTCAATCCACTGAGCCACACCAGCCAGGGCTAAGAGACTT
>PVKM010039882.1:0-13624 GCA_004027735.1 Carollia perspicillata | reverse complement strand
ATGTCTCTTCTGTGCCCCTCAGAGGACTTGGGGTCACTAGAGGGATGCTCACTGGGTATAAAGTAACCTTACGGAGTTCTTATTCCCTCGGTGTGGTGTGAGGATTCTCAGAGCTTCCCCTACATGCCTGAGAGCAGTGTAAATTCAGCCCAGAAAGCCGTGAGCCCTAAGGCCCTGTAGTCTGAAGTGGGGAGCATATCAACTATGTCTGTTATTTTCTGTGTTCTGACGCTTTAATATCAGAGGCTTTGCTGTTCCTGGGGGGATGGCCTCTCATAGGTTAGCCAATTCCTGGACATAGTAAACAGCTATAGGCAGGGCATAGGCAGGTGGTACTAGGGGTGATAGAAGCCAGAGATGCTGCTAAACATCCTTCAGGGCACAGGATAGCCCCAAACAGTGAAGTCTTGTCTCAAAACAGCATCTCAAAGTGATATTAGCATATACATGTTTATTGAAGCACTATTTACAATAGACAACACGTGGGAACAAATGTCCATTGATGGATGAATGGATTAAAAATGTGTTATATACCTACAATAGAATATTAGCCTTAAAAAAGAGGGGAACCTTTTGATATGCAACAACATGGATAAACCTTGAGGATGGACAAATGCTGTGTAATCCTGCTTTTATGGAGTATTTAAAATAGTCAAATCCAGAAACAAAGAATAGAATGATGGTGGCCAGGTGGTGGGGAAGGGAAATAGTTGTTCATCGATATATACATACATACATACATATATATATATATATATATTCATTCAATTATGCAACATTAATAAGTTCTAGAGATTAGTTATATAACATTATGCCTATAGATATCAATACAATATTATACTCTTAAAAATCTGTTAAGAAAGGAAATCTCATGTTAAGTGTTCTAACCATAATAAAATTAACAAAAAATTATCTCCCCTAAAATAATCATCAGTGCTGGGGCTGGGAAAGCCGGGTTGTGACTTTTGGAGCTCTCCTCTCCCATCTGTGCATGTGTCCTGCCTCATGATGGTTTTGCTACGATAAACTGAGGTTAGTATGTAAAAGATCCCAGGTAATATGTATTGTTCTTATTGTTTGTTATAAATAATAATTTACTGTAATAATACTCATTGCAAAACACTAAGTATTTCTGCCATGTTATTTAATAGGCCACAGTTTGATCTTTCACAAGAGCACTACCTTTTACTGACTGGTCCTAATAGGCCCTACCAAAGTCAATCGCATCTAACCTGTATTCTCACAGCTCAGGGAGCATCACTCTATTTTAGTGTTAACATTATATTATTTACGCCACTCCTTGAAATGTTTTATTTTATCTTATCTTATCTTATTTTATTTTAGCACACTATTTTTGTCCTTGGGGATGTGGATGGTACCTCACCCCCCCAGGTGCTAGCCCCAAATTGACACTTAATAAATGGTAGGAATAGGCACTTTGAAATGTCTGGTTATGAGTGGATGTGAATTGTTGAAACCATCATATCACTTAGGAATGCTTTCGTCTGTAAGTCACAGCAAAATTAATTGATATTTGACCCAAAGAAGAAGGGGGCTGATTTCACTCTGTAGCAAAAGGTCTGAGTCTCGGTGTCGGTATCACAGACCCAACAACGGCAGATGTGAGAACTCGGCGGTGACATCTCGCACCTCTTCAGCTTTCCTCCAGAGGCCGGCCTTCTCGTTCCATGTGCTAGGTATCTCTCACTCTGCTCAGGTCAGAAAGTAGAGGGAAGTAAGAAGCATCTATACTTTAAATTTAGTAAGCAATAACTTTTCTAGAAACTTTTGTGGTTGAGTTTTTCTTATGCATCATGATCTGGAAGGGGGTTAAGTGAAAAGCTGGAAAAGCAAGTATGCGCATTTCTGGTCTCAATTATATTGGTGTGTGCAAGGGACAAGAGGGCTGGCAATGGCTTTGGGAAGCCACCCACACTAGATTTCTTGGGTGTTCAGGTTACAGTATTCCACTGTGAAATAAACATGCTATTCATGGAGCTTGGAATTAAAAAGAGAAGTTAGATATTTAAAGGGTTTATTAATCTGAGAGATCATACTGACATTCTTGTTAAAGATGAAAGCTTCCTCTAATGTTATCTTCTCATTAAATATAAAATGAGTCCCAAAAGTTTTACTGGAAAGCTTGACAACTAGAGGACAACTAGAAAGAACATGGAATCTTCAATTTCGTGTTTTTAAAAAGTATTATTATGTATGTAATTTGTTATTTTATATAAAATCATTAATGAGTCAATAGCAAACCTCTGTCTTTGGGAGGGACTCCAGTATGTAATCCCGTCCCCTTTGGGGAGCTAGCACCCCGCTGAGGAGGTGACTGAGGAGACCGTCTCTTTCCTTCCATCCTTGAACCTAAGCAGGAAAGAGGCTGCTTCTCTCCATGGCTTCATAGCAGGGCACAAGCATCCATGAGACCTGGTTTCTACCAGCTGGACCTTCCTACCTGGGACTTTGAGCTCCTTAATGAACGGGAGGCTGGATTTATTCGTGATGACTGCGACAGGGACTAGCACATGGGTCTGTGCAGCAAAGCTGTTCTTGCCTGGCAGTTTCTGTTAGAATGCCCTTATTTCATTTATTGTGCTCCTTTTCAAAAAACTCTCATTTTTTTTTTTGTTTAAAATCTCCAAAATCAGCTGCAGGCTTAAAAACCAGACCCCTGACTAATAGTATAATTATTGGTAGATATGCATAGTTATGCTTGCTAAGTTAAGGTCAAATAGAGTTTATGAAGTTGTACGACAAAAATAGATTTGCATCTTATATTTTTTCCTACTTGCAAACTAATGGTATAGATTGTTAATACTCAGTGAACAGAAATCCCCAGGAAGAAGAATGAAAACATAAACAGTCTCCAGTCTGGTATTTTGGAATTGGAAGCTTCTGCCTGTATTATAAACAAAACCAACTCCTGCTGCTTCTACCAATTCTCAAAACCTTTGTCCCTTAATTCCTTATTAAGCAATAGGTTTGCCTGTTAGCCAAAACAACACACAAAATGCTTTTCCTTGATTCCTTTTATTAGATTTTTTTTGTTATTACCAGTTGAGAAGTTAACGTGAACAGAATCTCCTGTTCAACCACAACAAACACACAAACCCCAGAAGAGCAGCTTTAACAAAGCTCATAGAGAGGGAGCTCGGACCTCATGCATCAGAACTAACACACACAAGGATAATGGAAGCATCTTATCCACATCTGATTTGCTCACACAGTTATTTAGATAACAAATAACACATTCCTGGATAGGGCGCCTCCGATCTGATTTCAATCGCATCAGCCAAGTAAATATGAAATGACTGCCAACCCGGCAGACATAAATCTCTACTATCTCATTTCCATCACAGTCTCTGCACTGGGAAAAATGTGAGTGAAAAGGCATTTTCTCCACCTTGTTTAGTACACAATTACATGGTTTAAAGAAGATAAGAACTCCAAATTGTTAGCATGACAACATTACTCTAACGGTTCCCTGAGAACCTGAAGAATTCCCCCTCCCCCAAATGTAGGCACAGCAGAACAGAACTAGTAGGAATGAAAATGTTAATTGTTTCATGTTCTTTCATTTTGGACTTAATGACGCAGGCTGTGTGCCACTGAGTAAAATATTCATTTGGAGAAAAAGAATGTTGCATGGTTGCATGACGTCGTTTCGATTAAGGACAATTCAAACTAATTCTAAGAAAATGCTCATATACTGCACATGCCATAAAATGAGCAATCCACTTAGAAACAGAATGAACATGTATGAGGGATGTGGGTGAGTTATGGCTGTCCCGGGAGTCTTGGCTTTACTCTTCATAACCCTCATGGGCTTAAATGCTTACTGCAGCGTGGATGAGGACAAACAAATATAGTTGTGCGGTTAGGTCTCGTGGTTTCGAAGAAATACTTTAGCTGTGGAAACACTCAGCGTCTGGGTAACAGAAAGTAGCAGTTGCTAACAGGGGCGGTGGCCCCCACAGTGCTGGTTTCTGCTAACCCACCTGCCTTGCTCTACCGCCTGTTTAGGTCCTTGGCCTCAGGCAAGCAAGGCTTGTCACTTAGCCCATGACTCCGTGTCAATTTTCAGCCACCTCAGAGTCACTTTTCTCGTCTCTGCTATAAACTCATGTGTTTCTTAAGCTTTCCTAGAGCAACTCCAGTCCGTTCACATCATTCCTCTGGGAGTAGCTTTGCTTACGGCAGCAGCAGGTGGAGAAGAGGTCCTGCTGCTCTTTTGTGAGTGTATCTTGGTCCTGTCTTTTCAAATCGATGGGAAATTCCTCGAGGACAGGGCCCATCTCTTCTTCCTTCTTCACTTCTTATGATGACACGGCAGGGATATAGAGAATGTAGCCTATCGGGGAAACCTCATGTTTGCAGAACAGAATCATTCCTACATTCTATTTACTGTTGCCCAAAGTCTTAGCTGGGTCGGTCTCTGCTACTTGCCGAGAACTGTCTAATTTCTTCTACTCTGTCTGCTCATCTCCTTATATATTAGAAAAATCTGGCAACTTATGGTTTTGACAGACAGTTGGGACTATTCACTCCTGGAGGCTTCCAACCATGAGCAGACGGGGAGCTATTTCTTCAAACTAAATCTCCTCTGTAATCCTAATGAAGCACTAAGCACATTCTAACTAATCTTTAATTGTGTGTTTATGTGCTTAATACTCACAAGGGCTGTCCCGTGTTTGTTTTGTTCACCTTTATCTCAAATGTTAGCTTAGAAACTAGTGGATTGTGGACCCTGTTCATTCATATTTTCAGCAAATACAGCCAGCATCCTCTGAGTGCCAACACTGTTTAAGGTGGAAGCCAGATTGTAGTGAACCCAAAACACACCTATTCCTGACTTCTTAAGCTTAAATTCTGACTAACAAAAAGTAAAGCTAAGACTTAGCAATGTTTCCTCTGTGCCTGATGTCACATACATTTTAGACATTTAAGTTTTATACTAACCTATGAGTTATAGGAGACCATTCTGGATGGTGTGGGAAATGTAGCCCAGGTCCCACTCGGAAACACCAGTGGAAAGCGAGGCCTGGCACTCAGGACCCACACCCACAGACAGATTCTCCCGTGGGGAATCAGGCCTGCATTGTACCCAGGCCACTTTGAGACTTGTGTTTTGCTAAAATTCTCTCACCCTGAATTGATGCAGCAAATGTTTACTGCATATCTTTAAAGTGACGTCCTAAAATCTGTGTTAAACCTTCCAAGGATGATGTAACCAGTTCAACCACTTTTCCCTTTGTGTTTGCAAACCTCCCTCTTTTGTGATATAATTAGCAACATCCTCTCCTTTGTTTTCTGTAAAATGTAACCACCTAAAGTGAACCTGTGCATAGTAAATGAGGACCATCCTCAATGTAATATGCCCAGAAAAGCAGTGAAAGCCTGTCCAGGCAGGGGACAGGGCTGGGCCTCTCCCAGGAGAGTGGCCATGCCATCCCTTTTTCTCCACAGGACTTCTTTAGTTCGTGTGAATTTGTTTTATCTCATCCATAACATCACAGACACTGCAGGCTGATGTCCGCATCAACAAGTTAGGTATTTTTAAATCCCCAATTTTCAGATGTGAAACCGAAGTACTTGGTTGAATAACTAATATATTTGTGGCAGTTATACATTATAATATATTGTGTGTATAATGATATATGCATATACAAGTATATGTATGAACACACATATTTATACATACATACATTGAACATTGATTAAAAATGAAGCTGGGGCCTGCTTGGCTGTCTCCTCATCCTCACCCAGCTCCCCAGTAGCCTCAGAGGTACCGCCTCAGAGCTCGGCTTGAAAACCACTCACCTAGCTCTAGCTTTTCATTTTATACATGGAGGAGCTGATATGCAGAGAGAGAGAGAGACTTATTTAAGGTCTCACCATGGCTAAACCAAGATTAGAACTCCTCAACATTCAGATGAAAAAAATGGAAGCTGTGGAATGTTGTCACTCACCCAAGAGTTCACAGGCAGGAAGTGGTGAAACTACAGTTAAATTACGATTTGCCTGTTCCTCCCCCTGCATTCATTTTACTGAAGCCCTGAGGCTCTGGCCTCAACTTCTCCCCTCAGAGCTATGCCCTGGCAGTCCTCTAGACTCGGCCTCAGAGTTCATCTATCCCCCAGGCTGAGAACCTGTGCTCACACACCTGCTCACACACCTGTCAACCCTCTTCTCTTGACCAAAATGTGCTTCCCTCCTTCTCCATGCCAAACTCCTAGTCATTCTGTGAGAATCGGCACTAGTGTCACTTCCTTTAGAAGCCTCTCAGTGCCCCTCACCTGGTCCCAGTGTGTCTTCCACGTGCACAGGGCCAGCTTCATGGGTGTGCACCCAAGACCGCTGAGCTTGGGGTGATGCCTTTTGAAATTTGAATAATTTATGAATTACAGCCTTGCATTTTTACTTGGCACTGGACCCTGTAAATTATGTAGCCTATCCTGTGTGTGTTTGTTCATGTATCATGTTATGTAGATGTTTATTATACTGAGAAAGAGTCTGTCTCCTTGAAGGGATTATGAGCTTTTTGAAGCCAGAGATGTGTTTTATTCAATACTGAACAAGCACCAATGAACCAGTGCTGAAACCCAAGGTCAAATAATGCCCTCTTCTTCATTCCCTGAGTCTCTTGGTTAGGAGAAAGTGCTTGACTTCTATGCAATCTGAATATTCATTTCAGGATATGGATCATTGCCTTCCCAATGTTAAAAATGCTAGCACTCAAATCGTATTCTAGGATACATGGAAGACATGTATCTATATCATCTGCTTTGGTCAGTTTCCAAAATAATTATGCAGAGGAGAATAGGGAACATTTTAATTTCATTGTTGAGGTAAGAATGTTAGAAAGCAAAAAGAACTCACCTATTCCAATGGGTGGAGATGAGGGGGTTCAGGGATAGGATTGTGATATGATCAGTCAGCAACATTCCTAAAAATTATGACTCAGCAACAAAAGGAAGATTTTTCTAAACAAGTCCTTTTGGCTATATAGTTTAGGAGGGATGGTTGGTCCTAATTATTTCATTGTTTAATATATAAAGATTTCATGATTAGTTTAGAAAGAGAAGGAAAGACTGGAAGAAATAAACTAGTGTCAGAGTAAGAAACAGAAGACAGAGATATGATCAAAGTGCTGTTATCACCCTGGCTTTATGATAATCCCGGGACAAAATAGACTGGCAAGCAAGAGGAGCCCAGGTTGGGTACTAGAGCCTATGGCAGGTGCAGCTTGCTCAAGGATGCTGAACTTAGTAAGCTTCAAGGATGTTGTCAGCTGAGAATTTATGCCTTACAGCATGGTGAAAGTTGCATTGAGATTCTATCTTCAGTGTCATCACTGGTTATTCTATTATTTATTCAAAATCTGACAATTCTCGCACTAGGGCCTGAGAATAAAGAGATAAGGAAAACATGGGCTGGCTCCTTAAAAAGCAGTAACATGTATACGTGGCTGAGGGCTAAAAACAAACTACTGAGCTCGAAACCTGGCTTGGTGGTTTATTGACTGAGAAATCTTGGTCGAGTTACTTAAACACTCCATGCCTGAATTTTCTCATTTGTAAGTTTGGATAGTCATGGTATTTACTGCAAAGGTTTCCTGTGAAGATTAATTTGGGTTAATACATAAAAGTGACTTAGAATAAAATGCTAGCAACATATATATATTCCTAGCCAGCCATCATCTGGCAGGGAAGGTGGATGTGTTACCAGAAGACTTTAATGTTGGGGTTGGCAGGGAGGGGTGGAAGCCTGGAGTGATGCATCACGAACAGTCAATTAAATGCCGAACTTGGGTTTAGCAGCAATGGTTGTGGATCACATAATTATGACACAAAATAGATATCTTAATAGCCTTAATCTCTGGAACTTTTTGAATCACATGTGATGCAGTTTTGGAGGGACTTGGCCTACACACCCTCCAAGGACAAATCTGGTCAGGGAGGAGAAGATAATAAGGAGTAAGGGGGAATGAGAGGAAGGTTGCCTGTAGTTCCTGATTTCAGGAGAAGGCAGTTTTTTTTTCTCTCCCATGCCTCCGTACTAGTCAGCAGAGAGGGATTTCTCTTATTCTCTTATCACTTTGTGACTGGTTTTATTTTAATAAATATCAATAGCTTTCAAATGTCTAAAACAGTAAAAGGAGCAATTTGTCAATAATAATATCTTCAGTGGCTCCCCTATGTCTGGCAGCATGTATGGCTGCATAGTGACAGGAACCCTGTCCTAGAGCTAGTTTGCATATCCTTACTGGTGTGGCAGAGGGCCACCCTGGCTGGGCTGGTTCCTCCAAAGGACAAGAAATGTGGACAGTAGACACAGTGTCATTACCCAGTCATGAAATGTTTCTGTTGTTTATGAGTTAATCTGAACCTTTCACAAATAAAAATACTGTTGGTCCTCTGAGTCTAGTTTTTCTTTCTCATCTCTTCTCTCCTTTTCATGACAGCCAGCTTTCCAATGAAATTCACATCCTAGATAAGACTCTTGCTGCACGGGTAAGATAGCAGACATCAAGGCTTACAGGCGACACAAGTTATGACCAAATCAAAACCACGGCTCTGTGTCCTGTCGGACAGAGATATGACATTTAAATTAATGTTTGGCTAAGTTTCTTAATTAGTGATGGATGCATTAAAGCTCACATTTGTCGTGAGATGATGTAATTTTCCTCTTTGGATGATATTTGCAATGTGAATCTTTTAAAGGGTAGGAATGCTATATTCTCGCCATGTAATATCTCGAAAGAGGACTGTGGTAAGAGCAAGATTTTTTTAATAGAGTCTGAGAAATAGTACATTGCATGTAAAATTTTGAAGCAGATTGGGTGAGAGCCTGCCAGACGACTTGCTGCTGCAGAGTGGGAAGTGATTAACTTGGTGGGTCCTATCAAGTCCCTAAGATCCCGGTGTCAAGGTGTGGCTATAATTCAGTAAATACAGTGATAGGGAGCCTGGCACTGTCAGGTCATAAATGGCTTGCAAATAATTAGATGTTCCTTCTGTGAAGCCTCATAATTTCCTTAGCCTAACTGTCAAAACAGATTCCATTTTAATTTTTTCTAAAATAAAGTCTTTCCATTTAATGGCAACTTTAAAACTCAAAGATATTTTATTTTGGACACTTTTTTGGTCCTTTTAAGTTATTTTAATGGACCAGAATTCTAAGCAGAGAGTCATTATTTAGAAAAAAAAACCTTCAAATATCTTTACCACATATGCCTCAATCTTGGTGAACATTTTTCTGCCCCTACATGAATGCAATAATTAAAAAAAAAAATCCTCGGTGTGTGTTTCCAGCAAAATATAACTACTCTGCTCTGTATTGCCTTGGGCCAAGAGCATCTTTCCTCCACCACTCTCTCCCTGTCCTGGAACAGTTTCCAAATTTGAGTTTCCAAATATAAGGGAGAATAATCGAAAGTGAAGCTCAAGTCTTATAGAAATAAGCTAAGACCCGAATGATAATAAACAGAGGCTATTAATTCAGAGCTCACTAAAATGAGCAGCCAGCCACCAAGTCTTTGTCCGGCAGACTCCAAGGCAGGTGGGGGAGTGGGAAAGCTGAATAGCAGATAAAAGGGAAGGCTTCAGGTAGGCTCTGATTGGAGTTTCTGGCATGTGAAGCTGGAGATGGGTGAATAAAAGTGGGCACCATACAGGACTGATTGAGGAGCATATTTGACCTTCTCTGGTTGGTCCTGAGTGGGAAGGATGGGGTGAGGGAGGGACAGGGAAGGTGGCAGTTATTGACTGAGTCCTGATCTCCTCAGACCAATTGCTGCAGATGTTTTGGGTTGGCTTCCTGTGTTTTCTGTGTGTGTCAGTTTATTGTCATATCTGGCCTAGTCATTGTCCTAGTCATGTCATATATGTCATTGTCCGTCTTTGTAGTCAGTCTCTTAGTCACCCGCCAATGAAAGGTAGCGCTGTGTTGTCTGGTATGGCAGCCACTTGTCTTGTGTACAGAGTATATTAAATGTACCAATCAAAGTGTGATGTGCCATGAGTGTACAGTACACACTGACTTTCAGATACTCCATATGAAAAAGCATAAAAAGAACTCATTAACGATGTTTGTAATATTGAGTACATGTTAAAATGATAATATTAAGATATATTAGTTGAAATAAAACATATCATTAAGGTTAATTTCACTTTTTTTTGAAGTGGCCAGGAGAAAATTTAAAATTTGTTACGTGGGTCACATTTTGGCTTGCTTTGTACTCCTCTTGGACAGCACTGGAATGGAGGATCGACGTATTAAAGTCTCGGGGGTGAGAGTGATGTTTTCTCTGGGAAACCCTTTACAAATCCTGACATATTATTCATTTTTCATAACCAGGGCAAAGCAGCTCATAGTGAGAAGGCACTTTTCTGAGTCAGAACTGAGGAGAAAAGACTTACCTGTTCAAAATATTAATATTAGAAACTTCATCGGCATTGTCCTACAGAGCTTCAGGGAGAGGCTGCACTTTGGTTTAGAAAATTCTTTCAGTGCATCCCTTAATTATGTAAATATCAAATAATAAGAGCGGGATTGAATGGAAGAGGCGCAACTGGTATTGAAAACTAAAGGGCTTGCTTTTCTGAGTTGATGAGATAGATTATTGTGGTGTTAAGATGTTTCTCTTTCCTAGAGAAGAAAGCTAACAGCCAGACATGGAAGGGGGAGCCTGTGTGTCTCAGGACAAGGGTGGCCCGGAGCAGAGCCCGGCAGTCGGGTGGGTGGAGGTGTGTTAAGGAGGAAGCTGGCTCTCGGGGACCCCTTATGGTGGGACTTGAGAAGTTGATGTGTCCCGAACATTTTTAAGTTCTTCTCTCTTTCTTCCTCAGAATTTCTTTTTGTGTTTTCAAGTCTGTAGCAAAGTCAAGCACTGCGGTTGGGATGGGCACTTCCCTGGGGAATGAGAGGAAGGACCACATTCATATTTTGGGTGGGTAAAGCACATTTCACCAAATCCTCCACTTCCATCCAGGCCTTTTGTAGTGTGTTTGTTTAAAAACAAGCATTTAAAAAAAGACACCCAATTTTAACACCATACGATTATTACTCACTATCGTCTTCTGTGAACCTTTATTCTACTGGCTCAAGAATGCAAAGCTGTAACAAATCTCAAGGGGTTCCACTGTTGAAAGGGTTGCTGTAGATTAAAAATAACATGGCAGTTTATCTTCAGCTGCTGGGGCATTGGTTTACTTTTCTCACAGAAACAGGCTTTAATTACAGAGAAAGGAATAAACGGGACTTGATTGCTCCTCGGAAAGACTGACATTTTAGTCTCTCCCACAAAATACTTATTGATGTTGATGTAAGAGGAAGAGAGGAGGCAGAATACAAAAGAGCTTTGTGTTGCCAGCAGTTGAAAAAGCATCTTTTGTCTTCGCAACTTAGCAGTTTTGATAGGGAAGTCAGTGAGAGAGAATAAATATCAAACACAACATTGTCATTTGCGCAATCTCTTTTGTGGCTGTACTTTAGAAAACACCCACAGTAAGACAATTGAAGTTTTTGAGCTGCTGGAGAAAACAAGAAAACGAAAACTGACCAAGCTTAGGAAATTCATGCTCAGGAAAAGATATTATTTACAATAATTATAGCAGCACTTTTTTCACACACGTTGAAAGACAGATGATGATTTAACATTTAAAAGGGAGGGAAAAACCCTCATTCAGATAATTGGTGATATATAAACGCCTCTATGAATTAAAATTCAAGTGGTATATTTCAAAACAAGAGAAAGTACTGGGTATTCAGGACTTAAGATATCAGGGATTCTTTTCCACGCTCAGTGAAGGGCTTCATAACACTCCTCAGAGAAATATTCCTTGCAAGTAGGTAAACATCTGATATTAACTGGATAAATAAGATTGACAGATTGACAACAAAGGATAATGTGCCAACAGAAAGAGATACATTTCCAAACAACTCCTAAGTGCACAGGTAAAGGGGTAATGTTAGGAGTGCCCATCAGATGGGCAGTGCAAATGGAGAGATGTTCAGGAAGAACTATGCTTAGCTAGAAATATTTTCTGTATTTAGATTAAAAATGCCAGCCTGTCAGCTTATTGGCTTGAGGTCTTTTTTTCTGTATTGTCACAGCACGTCCCCACAAGATGGAATGGAAGGAAAGAGAGAAAGAGAACATCTTTCACTGATTCCAGAGAACACAGAAGCAAGAAATTTTATGTAAACACTTTCCAAAATGAGAGAAAAATACAATCAAACGTAATATTTAAGAAAATAAAAAGGCAAGGTGAAAAAAAATCTCTAAAGTCCACACACATTTAACATTCCTCAGGAGAGTGTGATATCACTGATAGGGAATAGGGAGACTCCCAAACAAGAATTCACTCCCAGTCAGCTGAAGCTGGAAGCTGGTTCTTGGCATGCTTGAACCTGCAGCATTCTTATGTACAGAGGAAATGCTTTAAATAACTCATGAAAATGGCAAAGTAGAATTTCAGATTTCAAAACATTTCAGTGTGAAGCAACCCAAAGAAACAGCCTCAAAATCATCGTCCTCTAGCAGTATTTTCCCCTCTGGGTTTGTGGCAGTATGGGAGGTGGTAGGATAGCACACAAAGCCAGTGGAACGTACTTACTCCTGCTTTTGAAAGACTGAATCAATAATTACTTCCTGCCTTGGCTGGTGTAACTCAAGAGGACTGAGTGTGGGCCTATGAACCAAAGAGTCACTGGTTCAATTCCCAGTCAGGGCACATGCCTGGGTTGCGGGCCAGGTCCCCAGTAGGGGGCACTCGAGAGGCAACCACATATTGGTATTTCTCTCCCTTTTTTTCTCCTTCCCTTCCCCTTCTCTCTAAAAATAAATAAATAAATAAATACAATCTTTAAAAAAATAATTACTTCCTTTTTAAATTGTGGTTCTTAGTGTCTTTTCATAAAGTGGTAAACAAAACTGAAAATAAAATTATTTTTATAAACAGTAGGACAGTAGCAACATTTGCAAGATAGCCAGTGGTGAGACCCATTTCAAGGACAAATTTCTATAGGAACTTGGTAGTGTTAGAATATGTTCAACTAGTTTTCAGCATGAGTTTCAGAGATATTTGATTTAAATGTAGTTAAAAATAAAACCAAAATTATTTTGATAATGGGCTCACTGCTTTAGAGAAATTGAGAAAAAGGCTATAATTCAAAATTAATTCTCCAACTTTTCTAGGTCAACTGATCTCAGACAGTGTGACTCCCAGATTCTGTATGTTATTGTAGAATTCAGTGCTTCAACCTGGACCTCTATTTAAGTGGGAAGCCCATGAAAGAAAGGCAGAACTATCATTCTGGGAAGGTAACGTAAGTTCTCACTTTCTGGAGTACTGTCATGGGTCTGAATCCACAGATGCTGTGGTACTGTTACGATTACTCAACTCCCTAGGTTACAGTGGCTCAAATTCTGCCACTGGCATTTTAACCTGTGCCCCAACTGTTTTATTTGTCATATTGCCACCTGTGCACTCAGACCAAAACAGAGGGGATGGCTGGAAGCCATAATATTGATGGCTGAGGTAAAAAAAGTCATGAAACGTCATAAGGCTGCCAGTGGAAAGGGTTCCTATCTCTGAACTCATCTCAAGGCAAT
>PVKM010039881.1:0-13630 GCA_004027735.1 Carollia perspicillata | reverse complement strand
CCCTGTATATGATTAACAAGCGAAAACAGGTGATGTAATGATAAATTATGAAATAAAAGGGTCCTGTCATTCAATGTGGATTTGATTTTAAAATGCTTGAATCAGAATAATAAAAAAAAATGATCACTTAGATTAGATGAGATTAACAGTTTAGAAAAGCCATGTAATTTATACAGGGTGAGGCAAAAGTAGGTTTACAGTTGTTCTTATGGAAAAGAATACAATAACTAAGAATATATGCAAGAATACACTGTTATATGTACTCACAAATGTGACTGTAATTTCACCCCACCCTGTATATTTGCTGGAATTATCAATATTCAGCTATTATGTGAAGATAACATTGTCCACTTTGCTGTCGTGACCAAAGAAACTTAATAAAAACTTAGGCACAAAGAAATTTTGAAGCTTGGATATTTGCGTCCAGGTTTGCTCTTCTTTTCAGGGAAAATTGCTGAAACTTTGGAGGGGTGAAAGGATGCAGAAATCCAGCAATTTAAGAGACTGGAAAATTGTGTGGTCTTTGCTTCCATCAATTCTTTGGCAAGGGCAAGTTAGCAAGTAAAAGAATCTCTGATTACACACCTAGATAATATTTGTGCATTTTAGACCAAGAATGTTCTCAGTTTTTTGTTGTTGTTGCCCTGAAGCCTTCCACATGGGCTTCCATGCCTTGGAGGGAGAGAAATAGAGCCTGAATGTCAAATTATTTTGTAGTTGTAATAAGAGCAATGTGGCCTTCAGGTTTTTATTAGCTCAGGTTGTTATTAGAAAGAAGCAGGTACTTGACAGAAAAGATACATGTATTTTTTTTTCATTCCTATAAAGTCCATTTTGCATATAAAGATTGAGGGCATAGACCATGGACCATGAAGGTGGGAAGAATAGCATTTATGTATTATTTTTAAACGCCTTCTCATCAGAAGGGGACCGATTCCTAAATTCCTACCTGGCCGGGAGGGATTCAGAGAGAAAAGACCAGATGCTAACTTGTGAGAATCAGCGGTGGGGCTGGTGAGGGAGGGAAGTGTTGGCTGTGCACGGACCATTTTGTTTTATGTTAAGCCTCAACATAAATAAACGTCAGTGCATTTGTTTGCTGCTGTGCGAATGAAATAAGAGAGTGAAGTTATCTTTCATGGGGGTTAGTTTCTAAGACCAACATGTAAATGAGAGTCAGATGTGATTCCACTGCCCGGGCAGACCTCGTTTATTTGCACTTGATCGGCCGATGCTGCATTTTCTTTGACAGCAAGGCAGGATGCTCCACCACCAAGAAGATGACAACTTCTTGTAATCTTCTCGGGTGATGGTTGGCATTTTTTAGCACTAAGTATTTCTTAGTGAAGGCATGTACACTGGTGTAAACATAACTTTTATGTGCACTGGGAAACCAGAAATTCATATGACTCCCTTTTTTGCGGTATTGTTACGGAAACAACCTCCCCCACATCCACTGCCTGCCCTCTGCCGTATTCAGGACTGTGGCTCCCGATGCCAGAGTTTGGTAAAAAGGAGAGGAACTATTTAAGTAAAAGTCGTGCAGGTCTGGAATGATGGTGGAACTGTATTTGTTTTATTGTGTTGGTCTGGAACCAAACCCGCAGCGTCTCAGAGGTGTGTCTGTACCTTCTCTCCTTGTGGCGTAGCGATCACCACGATTTTAGAAAGCCGCCTCAGCACCTGCTGATGGGAAGATGTAGAGAACTCTGGACTTTCTCTACAGGCACACAAATCCCAGTCTGATTAATTTCAGTTGCAGTGACCAAAACTACGATTTAAAATGGCTTTTGCTGAAACAAAAAGGGCATTTATTGGCTGTTACTGACAGCCCAGGGAGGCGACCGTGGGCTCCAGGCACTCAAACAGTAGGCTGTCATTTGGAAGCTTTTCTCTTCACCTCTGCGCTTTCGCTCTGCTAGCTTCCATCTTGGGCGAGCTCCTCCTACGTGGCTCCCCCTGCGAGGGTTCCTAGTAGCCCACGGCATATGTCCTCCATCAGAATTTATTTTTCCTGAGGGTTTCTGCCAATGTCACAAGGTTCTGTTAAGAATCCATTGGTTCTGTTGGGTCATATATGTATGCCTTAAATAAACATTCTAAACAAGTATTCTGATCGTACAGAGCTGAGCCACGCATGGGTCCACCCTAAGGACAATAAAACCTCTAAGTAGGACCAATCTCGCACAAGGAAAATAACAAACTCAATAAATCAAAGAATTTACAAATCAAAGGAAATGGAGGTGACAGCCACGAGAACAGAAGAGTCACCACGACCAGGAAAGATGACGGGAAGTGGTTTCTCACGACATAAGATGATTTTGTGGGAGACCGTGTTTATCAGGATGGCTTCTTTCGGTCCACATTTTATCCAAACTGATAAAGCCTTTTTATAACACTTCTTACATTTCCTTAGTCACAGGAAGGGCCTTCCTGAAAACAGTTTTGTCTTTTTAGTCTTCATGCTCCTCCTAATGTGAACGAGATGACATTATTATGTGCACTTTCCTTCATGAAAATCACCTGTGCCCGATCCCAGAATGGGCGGGGGCAGGTGGTGGTTAAATTTTGGAGACAGATACAGATAGAGATCAGGGAAGAGTTACTATTTGAGGAAGTACTGTTTAAGTTCCCATAAAATAACAGCTTGATCTTGGCTCCTCAGAATCTTGGAACGTTAGAGCTGGAAAGGGGACCCTGAGACTATGTTTATATTATAGATGAGGGAACTGAGGTCAGAGCAGGTAAATGATTGCCTAAGGTCAATTGGTTAATGTGAAAGGAAAAATAAGACCCCCCCCCAAAAAAAAAAAAAGAAAAAGAAGAAAGAAAGAAACCCAGTCATGTAGTCTGCTGACTTCTGGTCTAGAATTTCTCTTTGGTGAAGTTTAATGAGTCAGCAATTTTGATTAACTCACAAGGTATAGTGGCTGCAAAAGAAATAGGAACTGAGGTAACACTAAGATTACAACAGTAATAATGCACTTAATTATCAGGCAGTTTGGAAACCAGGATGGGTGATTTGCGTTTCTTTGTACCTAGGCTCTAGTACACAAATGTGGGATTGGATAACCACAGAACCGGCTCCAGACGGTCCTGTCTCGTTTAACAAGGCGTGGTGCTGCTTTCAGAGCCGACAGACCACACCCTCATTTTGGGCAGCCGAGGCACACACAAATGAGAGAACTTTGATCTCCAGCTACACCCGGAACCAAAATCTTGCCACCCCTCTCCCCCCGCTGCACACACATGCAGAACCAAGGGAGCGGGACGTGACCTTCAGGAGCAGAGAGTCCGTTACTCAGGAAGATCTGGTGCTGACACCCTTTACCATAAATAGCTAAGTTCCAAGTTCCTTCAGTTAAAACTTCCTCCACCAGCACGTCTATATATCTGTTCCCTAACCCCTGAAACCCTTAATCTAGCCCTGACCCAATAGCTTAGTTAGTTAGAGCTTGATCCTAATACACCAAGGGTGTGGGTTCAATCCCCAGGCGCGGCACTTAACAAGAGTCAACCAACGAATGCTTAGTATGTGGAACAACAAATCAAGGTTTCTCTCTCTCTCTTACTCATCACTAAATAAAGATACAAAATGTATGTATAGAAATAAATATATATCAATGTATTTATATTTATGTATGTTTAATATATACATTAAATATATATAGTATATATATAATGGGGGGAAATAAAGCAGAGGGATAGAAGAGTGTTTGGCTAAGTGGTCTAAACATTTAGAATGTGCTGGAAACCGTTGATAGGCGACCAAATGCAACATTTAGAAAACCCCATCGGCACTTCTCCCCTCCTATGCAACTGTTGGTTGAGTAGGATGAGTTTTCAAAAAACCTCAGTTAATTTTAAGGAAGAAAACAAAGTAAGTGTTTTTCTTCTCACCAGGGAAGGCAGTTTGGATGTTAACACCCCAGGGGTAGCAGTAGTACCGTGCGGTGATGTAAAGATGGGAACAGAAGAAGGGTTCCCATTCTCACAACAGAAGCAGGTCTTAAACGCCTCCTTGACGGCGGCGGCGCTGCCAGGCCCACGGCGGGGCGGGGCGGGGGGGGGGGGCGGGCAGGGGATAATAGCCCCTCCTGACAAGACAACACCCAAAGCGCAGGGTGAGGCCCAGCGGACCGCAGCGGGGCGTCCACCCCTGCCTATTAGCGAAAGCACGCCGTCTTTGTTTCCTGAAAGCAGCGTTAGGGCGCAGCGCGATCCATCCGATTCCTTTACCAGGCCGCGTCCCGTGGGAATGAGCGCAGGCGCTTACCCCGTTGGTTTCAGCCGGGCTCCGTGTGGCAGAATGGATTCCACCCGGCTTTGATACGGAGGGAGGCGTGCGGGGGACTTTTATTCACAAGCATTTTTCCAAGCTGGAGCTTAAGAGGATCAGGATGCTCCTATCATCACTGCCCTATGAAATTAGCATTAGGAAATAGGGAAGAAAGAAAAACATGTTACCTCCAGAGCCACGCATTTGCTCATTATTGTGGGAAAATCGGATGGCTCTGCTCAGAACACATGTGGGTGGTGGGGGACCTTAGTAGAAGGCTTCGGCTTAGCACTGCAGGGGGAGCTGGAAGTGTGGGGACTCAGTGGGCACGGTGGCTGCCCTAGTGGCTTCGGGTCATAGGATTGTGGCCCGACAAGATCGTGGCCCCAGGGTCATTTTCGGTTGTCTTCAAAGGCAGAGATCACAAGGCTCTAGCTATTGGTTCTGGGAGAGGAGATGTACTGAATAATGTCCCCATTAAAAAAACCATTAGGGAGTTACTTCCGTTCTCTTGTGACACCCCAGATTCAAGGAATCCTCCTGGCAGACTCCCGGGGATCACTGAGGCTGTTCCCTGCTTTGGGGAGCTTTGGAATCCTTAGAAAGCTGAGCTCACTGAGCAGTGCCTAACTCGTCTCCAGGCCCCAGGCTGGCGTTTTTTCCCTTCGGCTCTGGTTTCCAGAAGAGAAAAGTTAGCAACTAGCCAACTTGGAGCTCGGAGTCAGACACACCATTGGCCCCGGGGCATGTTGGGAATTCCCAGTGCCTGCAAAGCCTGGGAGAACGTGGAGAACAAACCCGCCCACGGCACATGGCACAGAGCGAGCAGCACGTCCCTTTGGGGGGACAGCGGCCACTCAACGTGTGATGTCCTTCTGTGTGCCTGAGCACTTGGTGCGGAGGACTCCCACTGCCCTGAAACCCCCCAGGAGAGCCTGGGAACCCAGTGGAGAGAGGGCAGGGCTGCTGGGAGCTCTATGGCAGTCCCCTTCCTTTCGGGGGACTTGTGCATTTAGGGACTTGGTTCTCACTGTCATGCTTGAGACTTTTCGTAAGTGAGAAGTAGGGTTTGAACATATTAAAGGGAATTCTTATAAAGGAAACACGGCAAAACAATAGGGCCAAGTGTTCTGGTATTGGAATCTTCACAAAAGAAAAGCGGTCTGGAAATATAAAGTCTATCATTCCATTTATTTTGTTCCAGAATGCCGCGTAGGACATTATATTATTAGCTTTTATCGCATGGGCCATTTTTCCCTGGGTGCAGTGGTATCTCTCTCCCAGTGCAGCTGAGTGACCTTCAGTGGCTTCAGATGTTAATGCGGTTTTTCTGTGAACTCCGTCACATTCCTGTCTGGAGAATTCGCTCTTGGGTGTTTCAGTTTCCCTCCGGGTTCGCGAGAGACTTTCATCCCCTCCCCGTGCACCCGGCTCTCGGGAGTCTGAGGGAAGCTGCTGATGACTCCAGGCTTCAGTTCTTTATTAGCTCCCATTGGTCCGTTTCACAGTCCACTTTCGTGCCTCCTTCGAAGACTCACGAACTTCCCGTGGCAGCCGGTGCCAGGGCTCAGACAGTGTAATGGGCCCAAGAGTGGGGGCAAAGGGTATCACTGCAAACAAAGCGTCCCTCATCTCTCCTGGCCTTTCTCACCGTCTGGATTCGGTTGGGGGAGGGCAGTGGGGTCAGCAGCAGCGGGAAGAGCTAAGTATTCCTAGAGGATGGCACTCGAGTCTCCTTAATAGGACAAAAGCCACTTTCTCGGGCCCTCTGTCCCAGAACTGGCTGGACACCCAAGCATGACTGACCCTCATTGTTTGATGAGCCTTTATCCTTAGGACTAGAAAATTATTAGAAGCACCCTGAAGGTACAGAGGCTCTGGGAACCCACGAAGCAGGACAGACCAGACCATAGCTACTACTGGACCCTGCACCCAAAGATAACATCGGAACAAGCCGCAGCCTCCCTGAAACATCCTGCTCTACACTCCCCCCCACCCCATAAAGGCTCACAGCCCCGGCCCCTCAGGCCTGGTGCTGGTGCTGGTGCTGGTGCTGACGCAGGTCCCTGGTGCCGGTGCACATCTCCACGCCCAGCCCTTTCCCTCCCTTGGGAAAGTAAAAATAAACCCTTTCCTCTCTGCACTTTCTTCTCTTTGTGCATTCTCTACAGCCCGTGTCACCGATCCCCCTAACACCCCTGACTGGGTCCTGAGCCCCCTGAGGAGTCAGTGAAACCTCAAGCCTGCTCCTGGGGGCAGAGAAAGCCATCTTTCCAGACCCCAGGTTTTTGGACCCGAGGGGCCCCGCCCCGCCCCACCCACACAGAAAGGCTTCCAAGACAGGCTGCCTTTCCTTTCCTGGCCCTCAGGGGCCCCAGGGCAGCCTGGCTCCCTGCTCAGGCTCCAGGTAGCAGAGGGTCTGTCCCCGATCTCCTCTGGCCTCGAGGGGAAGCTCTGAAGGCAGGCCACCACTATCCTTTCAGATGCCCTTGAGACAGTCACCTTGGGGCTGCAGCCTGTGGCCACAGGAGAAGGCTTTGATGGAAAGGGACCCACTAGTTGGTGGCGTCTGATGACAAGGAACAAAGAAAGAAGAGCCAACCCCTGTTTCTGCACCTGGAATTTGGAGAGCCTGGGCTGGAGGACCGCTGGGCTCCCTCTCTCTGATGTTGCGGGGTTCTGGGTGGGGCTTTGCTGGTGACTGGTGGGATCTGTTGGGGCCGGGAGGGTAACACAGGGATTACTGACCTTGCTCTGGCATTTCACTCACCCCAAGGTGGCTCGTGTCCTTGAATTCCTATGAGGCCAGCCACTCTGGAGCCCAGACCACCAACTGCCTCCTTCACTGAGGTCTCACAGGCTGAGCCACTGTCCCCTGCTCTCCTGTCCACTGCAGGGCCAGGGACCAGGCAGTGGAGGCCAGTGCCTGTCTCTCTGGTCTCACGAACTACCCCAGAACCTGCCCCGCCTGCTTACTCTGCCTTGCTCATTGCCTCCCCCAAAACCCACCAGGAAGGCTAGTTCTCATGCCCTCCCCTTCCTCCCCTGCCCCCGGACCCTGGTGCTGCCCCGGGTGGTCCTGGGTGGCCTGGCCTGGCCCCACCTTTTGGGAACCGCAACAAACTGACGGTGTTTTCCTGTCTGTTGGCCTCACCAAACCTGAATAACAATAAACATGAATTTTAAAACATAAGCACATACTGACCCCATTTTATCTTTAAAACCATCCATAAATACATATGTATTTGTATGTGTTTCAAAAAAGTAATGGAAAGATGTGGAGGGAGCTACAGGAATTGTTAGCAGTAATTACGGAATCCACGTGGGGAGTCAGGAGGGGTATTCCAGCCCGTGCAGGGTGGGAGGTGAAGACTTTTCACATTTCTGTAGGCATTTCCATTGTAATTAGATTTTACAAAGTGCATGCGCCCCTTTTGTAAGAAAAACACATGTAGATCTTCTCATTTCACCAGTCTGCCCTCATCTCATTTCTGTCCCATGGTCGCTGCTGAGCCCTGCCCCCCCAAAGTTCGGCAGGCTGCCCGGCTGTCTCCTGTGCCCCCTCTCTGGACGGCAGCTTTGCCCACATTGACTCTGGCCCTTTCCACCCTCCGTAAATTACTGAAGTCTCTAGTCCACTGAATGCCCTGACCGATATCTCTGACATGGGAGGATGAGTGCTTTTTTTTTATTACTTGTAATAATCTCACTGGGATCACCAGCCAGGAAAGAATATAGAATCCTAAAAGCTTGCAGATCTGTTGACGCTGTATGCCCCAAATATGTGTTCATAATCTGGGGTCTCACCATACCTGTAAGTGTAGTTAGGGGCGGGATGGCACCCAGAGCCAAACGGGATGCAGAGCAGCAGGCTCGCCTCTGAGGGAGACCCTCACCCTGGGGCTGGTGGGTCCCTGGGCGACAAGAGATCTTCACCTGCCCGGGGCCATGAGGAAATTCAGTCTCGCAGGCTGAATGCAAGTGAGATATTTGGAGACGCTCTGCCTGGGAAATGTCACATGGTGTCTTTAGTCTGTCCTGGCTGCTGCACAAAATTACTACAGACTGGGTGGCTTAAACAGCAAGTTTCCTTCTCGTATTTTTGTAGGCTGGGAAGTCCAAGGTCAAGGTGATGATAGGTTTTAACATACAAATTTGAGGAGTTTATAGCACACATCCAGTTTATAGCACACAGCAAACAGGCATTTGGTGGGGAGAAGAAGGGGGCTCCCAATAGAACTAATACCCCCTCAGACATGAGGCCGAGCAGCGGAGTTTCATGGGCAAGTGGTTCAGGGAGTTCATTCTGAGGTCAGGCAGCCTATATGAGAAATGGCTGCCCAAGTTCAGGGCAAGCAACCCCTCCCATGTAGGACCATGGTTCATACACCAATGTTTGTGGAGCCCCTTCCCTAATCCTAGGGGTGAGGCAGAAGCAAGCCAGTTCTCCAGCATGGAGCCCAGAGCAGCGCCCGTGCCCCTCCTTGCGCTGGGCTGGAGCGCGGCTCTGGGAGCAGAGGCAGGACGCTGCGGAGCAGTGGTCTGAGGACAGCGACGCCCGCTCCAGTCCTGTGACCTTCAGGCAGCTGCTCCACGTCTGCGAGCCTCCTTGTTCTTGCTTCCGAGATGAAAATAATGAGGCCAGTTCGTGGGGCTGCTGGGGCATTCAGAGAAGTAACACTGCGCACTGAGCAAGCACTCAGTGATGTCCCAGAGAGCTCTCCTGTTTGCACGGGGGCACTGAGCGGCTGGCCGGGCTTTCCCGGTGACCCAGCACACTGGCTTCAGAGGCTGGGCTCTGCGACCTTTGGAGACTTGAGAGCTCAAAGGATGCTGAGTCCACTGGGCCTGGGGGCAGTTGCCGATTTGATTTAGAATACGGTAAAGAGAAGACAAGAGGTATCTGCAGCTCTTTGAAACATTTTAACTTGCTCGTGTGTGTGGAGCGAGAGGGAAATAATAATCTCTGTGGCTCCCAGGTCCTTCCCACCGTGGCGCATTTAGCACCGAGGTGAAAGAAAACGCTGATGGGGCCTTTTGCAAGCGAAGGGCTGATGAATAAGAGTGCTGCGTTGTTTCTCTGGCCCCTCGGATCTCCAGGTTTCAAGGAAAGCCAGACGAGTTCCAAGCAGCAGATAAGATTTTTCTATGTCATCTAGATGGGAGGTTGGAGATGCAGTCAACAGGGTAATAGAACCATGACTCTAATCTAGGTTAAACACTTCGGATCCGAGAAGGGATGTCACAGGTGCAGCGGTTTTCAAGCTTGAGTGTGTGTGCAAAGCACCTGAGAAAATTTCTCATGATGCGTATGTCTGCATCCCTCGCTGCGAGGTTCTGATTCAGACAGTCTGGGTGTGGGCTCTGGGTCCTGGGCTTTCAGGCGGTACATGCACCACTCTTTGAGAAACACCGGTCTAGTGAGGAGTCAGAAAGCCATGCCTGTTGGGAACCGCCCTGCCTGGTTTCAGACGCTGTAACCCCCCATGGCTAAGGCTGAGTGAGAGACCTGGGGACCATAGGCCACTAAGGAGACAAAGCTTATCTCCCTGGCAGGGGCGCTGCCTCTGCCCCCTCTATTTCACCCTGCTTTGCCCCTAGCGGATGGCCAGTTAGCCAATGACAGGTAAGATTCCTCAAGGGAGGAGCGACCTAAGCAGACACAGTCAGGAAGGGGCCCCCAGGGAAGGACTTGGGGGGCTATAGAAAAAGGGGGTGATGGACCCTCACCCCTTGGCTTTGACATAGCCTGAGTCCTCGTTCTGTCTGCAAGAAGTCTCCTAATCTCTTGGCTGCCTTACTTCCCCTGCCTGACTCAAGCCTGAAACAATGACGGAGGGTGGTGCAGCCCTGTGCTGGAAAGGGCGGGTTCCCCAGGGCGATCAGGCCTGAGAAAGAATACTCAAAATCCTATAAAATCTGCCTTGCTAAGAACGGCTTCAATTTTCTGATAAGGGTCCGAGCAGGAAATGAGTTTGTTTCTCAGTTTTGTAGCTAACTGACCCTGACTCAGAGTAAGCCCTTGAAGTTCTTTATATGATATCTATTGTTTGATCCTTACTGCCTGACAATGACTGATGAGCTTTACCTGTATTCCTGTGCAATTCGAACCCAATAAAAGCCCATTGAGGAAAAGGCTCCTGGCCCTTCTTTGAGAGATCAGCCACCTTTTCTCCCCAAGCAGATCCTATCTTGGTAGACTTATTCTCATCTGAGGTGGATGGGGAGGACTCTGTGGGAGGAGTGGCCCCCCCAAACCCCAACATGCCTTCTGCTTGCGACTTGGCTCCTGAGTGACCAAGGACGCCTCTAAGCATTATTATCTAGCGACAAAATTTATATAATTTCTACCACAAACTTTTGTCTTCTGGAGGAAGGGGCAAAGCCTTGACTGAATACAAACTGAAGTGTCTTAGGCTAACTTAATGTTTGGTAATGAAGCTGAACTGATTTCTCCCAAGTGTGAGGCTGCCCCCTATGGGGCAATGCAGGAAAAGGCCCTGCACTGCTCCCGCCAGGTGCCCCTGGGCCTGGGCCTGTGGCAAATGGCTGGGAATGGCAGGTGCAGAGATTGTAGTCACTTCTGCCAGCTGCTGGTGGCCCAGCAAATCCTTTGCATGACTCCAGTCTCTACCTCCATCTTCCCACAGCCTCCTCCTCCTCTGCACATCTCAAATCTCTGCCTGTTACCCCTAAACCCACGTGACTATTGTGATGGTCTTAAACACACACATTGTCATAGATGATAGCGCAAGTCTCTACTCGTATCTTTCGAAAACGTCTTCCAGGTGAACTTGAGAGTCTAGTGCGTGGGTCTCATTTCCGTCAAAGTCCATTACTGCCTCCAATATGCGCTACCACCCGGGACCTCGACTGAGATGTTGAATAAAAATCAATACGGCGAGGAATTAACTTGGGAAGAACTGGCATGCCGCACAGCCGAGTCTTCTCATGCTGAAAAATGGTATATCTCTTTATCTAGATCAGCTCTCCATTTCTGTTTCAGCCTCCTCCCCGCTGACCCCCTTTACAGGTAGAGGGAGGGGGTCCGGAAGCCGGTGCTCACCCCGGTCAGGGCAGCTCCGCATCCCCTTTGCGTTGTGGGTACAGGATGAACCGAAGTGACCGTCCTGCTCCCTGGAGATGCTTCCCTGATGCACAGTTCTCGGTCTGCCCTTCCTGCTTGTCCCCAGAGCACCTCAGGCTGGTGGTGGAAGGATCTTCCCACCACTGTCCGCCTGCAACTTTAGCCCCAGAGGGCACGCAGCGGGCACTGCCAATGGAAGGGCAGCTGTGAGACTTGGGCTGGGGACCCATTTGCACCCCTTTTCACTCTTGCTCAATATCCTTCTGCTAGTGTTCTATTTAGAATGTGTGCATCGATTGTAAACAACATTGGCCTCATGCGGGCGAAAGCACGGCAGGACGTTTGTCACACATTGGTACCTGGGTGAGGTTATAACACCAAACGGGGCTCATTCGCCTGCGTACATCGGAGCCCAATCAAATAGGAACAGGAGTTTGCAGCAGAGAGAGTAAGCGCTTATTAGTTGGGGAAATGGCACCAAGCCCAAGTCATAGGTAAGCTAGTGTTCTAAGTCTGGCTCCCCAGTGGCTTCCAGGGGATGGGTTATGCAGAAGAAAAATTATTAATCACGGCGGCTAAAGGAACTGGGGTGGTGGCCTTTGCTGATTGGTTGGGGCCAGGGTATGTGGCGGTGGTCATTGTATCAGGTCCTGAGGTCAGCCCTGGCCTCGCTCTGTCTGGTTTCATGAGGGTGTGGTCTGCAGGGTCAGTTCTGCTCTCACGGGCCTGGGGCTGGAACACACCCGAAGCCAGGGTGTTCTCTTCAGCTTCTCCGAAACTCTGTTTCTGTGGCCAAGAGACCTGAGACTTTGTTCTTAAGACAGTTTCCTACAGACCACTAAGAGCCAAATGATTAAGGAAGGGAGTGGACAGACTAGACAGGAGAAAGGGTCATGCTAAAGGCATGGAGTTTCTGCATGGTTATAGTTACATTAACTTTAAGAAATAAACTGGAAAGCTTTTCTTTCTTTCTTTTTTTTTTTTCTGTGCACCGGATCAATCACAAAGCACAAACTATTAATAATAACCTCTTAATCTGGATTCAGTGGATCTGTGCAAAAACAACACAGAAAAGGAGCAATTAGAGATACTGCCTGGGGGTGGTCTCCTGGCCCGGCAGGCACACCACCCTGTGCCCAGATGGTCACTGCGTGAAACAGATTGCGCCTCTACCTTTCCAGCTGGCTTAGAGGGCGAGCTACACCGACCTCCGCTCCTCACCTGTCAGAATTTTGCAGAATCCGCCAGTGCAGGTCCGTCCTTACTAGGGCTTGGCTCTGGAATGTTAAGGGAAGCCGAGGGGCGGGGCGATGGAGCCTGGCCTCGCGGTCCGTGAATGGCTTCATTGGCCACGGCTGCGGGCAGCAGGCGAGGGAGACTCAGGCGGCAGCGTCTGTGAGTTGTATGGTGCAGTGCAGCTTCCTGGTTGGCTCTAAAAATAATGTTCCCAGCCTGTCTTAAGAAAAGGGAGGAGGGCTATGAGATGCAAGGCAATTAGACTGCGGATCCAGCTTTCTTTAGCTTTGCAGAGAGGCGGTTCCATTTGAAAGGTTTTGTCGCCAGCAGGGTGACAGGCTGCGGTAGTCACTAGCTCCATGTTGAGTGGGGTGGGCAAGCCATCAAAGCCTCTCCCTACTTTATAGCCGCACCTGCCTGCGGGATCCAGGAGATGGCCTGGGCTGTGTGGGCAAGGAGAATGGACGGAGGTGGGGAATAGAGCCCACCGACTGGGGATAGCCACCGCCGGTCTCTTCATTAGAACCTGATTTTAGATATGATATATAAATAAAATATGTAGTGTAGAGTACGAAAAATGTATATGAGGAAGAAAGGAAGTGCCATTTCATTCACTAAGTAAACACTACTCATTTCAATGTATGGACATCGTAGCGGAATTACATAAAGGTTTCTCCTAAATTCCACCTCGGGGTTTCCCGACTAAATGCCATTCTGATGTGGTTTTGACTGACAGAAAGAACGGCTTTTCTGCAGGTGGTCCTGCAGTTTTGCCAATGACACGTCCAAATTCGATGTCACGGCGTCCCCCGTAGGCAGCTCCCCCGATCTCAATGCAAAATGACCTGCTCCTCTGAGGTTCTGCCTTTTCTGAGCCTTAGCGATGCCAACACCAAGGGACCTGGGGTCCCCGACGAAGACCCCGGGATTGCTTTCCCGACACCCTCTTTAGATGCCCTTCAGGGCGACGTGAATGGTCTTCACTGTCCTCCATGTTGTACAAATGAAGAGGCAGAGTAACCAAGTCT
>PVKM010039880.1:0-13621 GCA_004027735.1 Carollia perspicillata | reverse complement strand
ACCACATTATCTCACCTTTAACAGAAACCTAAACAACAAAACAAACAAACAAGCAAAATATAACCAAAGACATTGAAATAGAGAACAGGCTGACAGTGTCCAGAGGAGAGAGGGGAGGAAATTTCAGGGGAAAAGAGGAAGGGTTTACAGGAACAAGTATAAAATACACATGGACAAAAAGTAGGGGGGTGGAAATGGGAGGGAGGGGAGAGGGCTGTGTGGGTGGGTTGGGATGGGAGTAAAAAACAGAAAACCGTACTTGAACAACAATTAAACTAAAATAATTATTTAAATAAATAAATTATAATGTAATATAATTAATAATATAATATAATATAAAGTATATAAAAAAGAGTAGTAAACTAGGCAAGAAAAGACAATATAAATGTCTTGCAATTTCACTGCAACAGAATGTTATTTGTATACAATGTTGTATATCCTGACAACTGTTTTGCTGCCCATTCACAAACATGTGTGAGCATATGTATGTGTAATTAGAATAATTTCAGTCTACAAACTGAAGTGTATAAGACATCCAAATTTTATTTTGTATAACAATACTCATAATTTCCACTTTGTCTTTTCATTACACAGGTTTAAGCAGTGATATCAGATTAAGAGTTACTGTTTTCTCTGTGGTTGTGTCTAAATTCAGGGATGCTTACAAAATGCCTTAGAGCTGTTGGAAGGAAGTAATCCATGTCATTTTAACAACATTGTTCTACATAATTCACCACTCTTATTTCTTTTTGTGGCCCCTTCCAATAGTTCCACATTTGTTTCTGTTTCATCCTTGATGAATCAAGAGCTTATTTGCTGCTTCCTTGCAAAGAAAGAGATACAGTGAGATACAGAAAAGTTGGTTAACACTCTATATTATTTGGCTGGAAGTAATAGAAAGCAGCCCTCCCCATGGTAGCTCCAGAGAAGCATAGCACAAGTCACCTACACAATCTAAAATACCTATCTGAGAAACTTTCAGTCAATAACAGACTGAATTAACTTGGAAGGTTCTCCCCTTCCTACTTGAAATTCACAAAAATGGTAAAATGTGTACCCCCTCTAAAAAAGCAATACAGTCAAGCTTATGATCATAAAATAGAAATCCCCAAGAAACAAAGAAGGAATAAGATAAAGACAGATGGATATTGGCTTTAAGGGCTAGGGACCATGGTTTTAATGCCACATGGTTACAGTGTTACTGGAAAGGGAACCAGACCTGGAACAGATCTGCCTCCAGCCAGACAGTAGTATGTGCATTCTTGACTTAGTGCAGAAAAGATTTCATAACACACATCTAGGTGATTTTGGTACGGAGAGATTTGATCAGATCACTAAGGAGGAGAGGGAGAGGTTGTAGGAAGAGGTTGCCTGAGGAAATGGTAAACAGTCTAGGATGGATTGTCTGAGAAGCTGAATGCCTCCAGAATGCATAAAATTATGGGTCAGAAGATTTAAAGTAAAAAGAGAGCAGAGACTGGCTCTTGGGCTCTCTTTTTCAAGGATGCCTGTGTGATCATGCTGCAGCTGCCTGTTTCCCAAAGAAGGTATTTTGGATGGATTTTGCATGGGAGAAGAAACTCTGGGTGTAGCCCAGGATTGGGCTAGCCTGGCAGAGGGTGGGAGGGTAATTCTTCTTTGGGTGTTATAAAGGGTATGAGCTCTGAGGCAGAAGCCAGCCATTCTTCCAAAATTGTGTAGCTTGTGTATCTTATGTTGCTTTAGTTTGTAAACTAATTCTATAGAAATAAGATAACTAAAAACTAGCAAGGGGGTTGATAGAAAAACCCAGATGTTAAAGAGTTTAGCCATAATGATAGATTTAAGTTACTAATGCATGTGGAACGCTGTTATTCCAAAATTGTGTAGGTTTTGAATAAAGAATCCTTTCCTTTATTACCAAACCTATTGCCTCCAGAATTTTGCCTAGAGGGTGGTGGCAGGCAGCAGGACCCCACTTGCTGTTCAGTAACATTTTTGAGATTCCATTTATTCATGCTGGGGACAGTGAAACAAGGAAGGGCCTAGGACAGAAGAAGCAACAGAAGAGAGCCTAGGCAGGGCTGCTTTGGTTCACTGAGAAGCCAGAGGAAAGGAAGCCTTGGAGACAGATTTGAGGGGTTAGCCAAGGAAGAGCTTCTGCTTCCCATTGCTCCCCTGGTTACAGTCTTATGGACATCCCTGAGTGTTTTGGAGATGCATGCTGGTGAGAGAAGACGAGGAGGAAGGGAAAGGCTCAGGAGTACTCCCAGGAGGAAGAGTACATGCCAAGTTTTTCCTTTTGAGGGTTTTTAAAGCCCTGGTGGAGTGGCTCAGTTGGCTGCAGCATTTTCCCAGTGCGCTGAGGTTGTAAATTTGATCACTGGTCAGGGTGAAACTGGAATAGCCAGCATTCATGATGCCTGTCACTACCAGAACCAATAAGTAAGGACAAGGATTGAATCTGTATGGGTGCTTTATTCAGATGCCAGCAATCTGAGAAGCACTGCATTATGTACCCTTAAAAACCAACTTAATGGCTCATCTCAAACCAATGTTTTTTATAGGAAGTAGGAAGTCTAGTTGAGGGGTTTGGAAAAAGGTTAATCAGATAAGAGTTGCAGTCCTGCAGCAATTTTCCTAGTATTTCTTTATTTGCTGATCAAAAATTTTTTATCTGAGTCAGGGATGTTCCCTCCCTAGAACACAATGGCTCAGATACCATCACATTGTTTGCAGACCCCCTGGGACACAAAGGTGGAATTGCTTGTGACCTCTTGGAGTCATGTTGGTCACGCATTCCAGTTACTGTAATAACAGCCTTTCACATGCGTTGGCCACTTAAGCTTATCAACTACGACTGAAGATAAAATCTTTAACTCTTCTGAGTTCCCCTATCAAGGTCATACAAGTATTAACCAATGAGTGCATATAAATAAATGGAACAGTGAACTGATGCTTCTCTCTCCTTTCCTGTCTTTTTAAAATCAATCAATAACTTTTTAAAAAAATAAATGCTGGCAAGCAAAATAGAATCAAAGGCATAGAAACATGAAACAGACTGATAGCTGTCAGAAGGGAGAAGGAAGGGGGACTGGATGAAGGAGGTGAAGGGATAAGCCAAAGAATATATATATGACCCATGGCCAACTGTACAGTGATCGTCTGAGGGACTGATGTGGGGGTGCTGTGTGGAGGGAGAACAAAGAGGAAAAAATTGGGACAATTCTGATAGCATGAATAAAATATAATTTTAAAATAATAAAGGCTGGGAATTTAGGGGAAGTCTTTTTTATGGTCTTATACCTGATCTTGAGTTATATTCATTTATTCTTGCATTTTTAATCTTTTTTTATTGTTGATCAAGTACAGTAGTCTCCATTTTCCCCACATCACTGGCCCCGTCCCACCCATTCCCACCTCCCACCCTTAATCCTACCTCCCTTTGGCTTTGTCCATGGGTCCTTCATACATGTTCCTTGATGACCATTTCCCTTCTTTCCCCTGTTATCTCCCTCCTATGTGGTTATTGTCAGTTTGCCGTTATTTCAATGTCTCTGGTTATATATTGCTTACTTTTTTGTTTTGTTGATTAGGTTCCACTATTATGTGGTGATATCATGTGGTATTTGTCTTTTACCTCCTGGCTTATTTCACTTAGCATAATGCTCTCCAGTTCCAACCATGCTGTCATGAAGGGTAGGAGCTCCTTCTTTCTTTGTGCTGCATAGTATTACATTGTGTAAATGTACCATATTTTTTTGATACACTAATTTACTGATGGGCACTTAGTTTTCTTCCAACACTTGGCTATTGTAAATTGTGCTGCTCTGAACATTAGGGTGCATAGGTTCTTTTGAATTGGTGTTTTGGGATTCTTAGGGTATAATCCCATCAGCGGAACTGCCAGGTCAAAAAGGAGTTCCATTTTCAGTTTTCTCAGGAAAATCCATACTGTTTTCCACAGCGGCTGTACCAGTCTACATTCCTACTGTAACAGGGTGCGGCCAAGGCAGTGGGGCCCAAATGGGGATTTGTAATGTGGTTCAGAACTCAAGGGTGTCCAGGAAATATCAGAAAAATATATATAGGATGTCCTCACCCCCACAAGTCTGAGCTGGGGGATGGGACACATGGAGCAGGGCCATTGAGAGTTGTTTTGAATAGCAACAGTTTTGTAGATAACCTCTAGAGCACTCATTTGACATATCTATAACCTTTAACTGGTTTCATATATTTGTTAAATAGCTGTGACCATGCTTTGAGCCAGGGGGATAGGAGTGACTTCAACCCATGATGTAACTGGGAGGCAACTCCCCCTAGTTACTGCACTTGTGTGAGAGTTTGAAGATGATTGGCTCCACACTATGGGCCATCCCTGACCGGACTTACTATGGCAGCCCAGTAAAGCTGGAAGAATATGGGAATGCTGGCATGTGTAATGACTGTGGGAGGAGTTGGAAATGGTACTGCACTAGAATGTAAACACAGATGGGGAAGCCATGATAGGCTTTTTGGGTCCATGTGGCTTTGGAGAAAGTTGGGACCATGCAGCTTTAGGGTGCTACCTTTTTGCCACGTGGCTTAGGAAGCAGAAGAGATTTTTGCCTGGAAGAAAAGGGGTAAAAGGATTCTTGCTGGTGGGCCATGAGAAGGTGCCACATGGTTTTGGATTAACTGGAGATCACAGAGGCGACATAGCTGATGGTGCTGGAACTGAGGGGCTGCCTGAACCATAGACTTCTACTTCTATTCCTGAGATAGAGTACCCTGGACTGGGAAAAAGGGAGAAGGAAGGACTGTGCATTTGCGGGTATTCTAAATGACTTTAGTATTTTTAATGAGGACATTAAGTCACTACTCTAAGTCTATATAACTTTTTAAATAAATAATTGCTTTCCTTTTCACAAATCTCTGGCACTGAGAGATGTCTTTCCCTGGCAACAAGCAAGGCAAACCTAGTATGGGGGGACCCCCAGAGCACAAGGGTGGCTCCATTCAGTAATATTATATCATTTGCCCCCATCCCTGGGCCTGTTCTGTAACGCTACCAACAGTGCACTAGGGTTCCCTTTTTTCCACATTCTCACCAGCAGTTCTGTTTCTTGATTTGTTAATGATGGTCATTCTGATCAGCACGACGTGGTAGTTCATCGTGGTTTTAATTTGCATCTCTCTGATGGCTAGTGATGCTGAACATCCTTTCATATGTCTCTGGACCCTCTGTATGTCTTCCTTGGAGAAATGTCTGTTCAAGTCCTTTGCCTATTTTTTAATTGGGTTGTTTGTCTTCATGAAGTGGAGTTGTATGTGTTCTTTATATACTTTGGAGATGAAACACTTGTCTGAGATATCATGGGCAAATATACTTCCCCATGTGGTTGGTTCCCTTTTCATTTTGCTGGTGTTTTCTTTACCCATGCAGAAACTTTTTATTTTTATGAAGTCCCATTTGTTTATTTTTTTCATTTATGTCCCTTGCTATAGAGGAGATATTGGTTAAAATACTGTTGGGTGGAATATCTGAGATTTTCCTGCCTATGTTCTCCTCTAGCACTTCTATGGTATTGCAACTTATATTTAAGTCTTTTATCCATCTTGACTTTATTTTTGTGTACGGTGCAAGTTGGTGGTCGAGTTTCATTTTATTGAACGTATCTGTCCAGTTCTCCCAACATCATTGGGAAGGCTATTT
This sequence comes from Carollia perspicillata, assembly GCA_004027735.1. NCBI lineage: Eukaryota > Metazoa > Chordata > Mammalia > Chiroptera > Phyllostomidae > Carollia > Carollia perspicillata. Next base: position 7,947 of record PVKM010039880.1, on the reverse strand, counting down.
CCCAATAATGGGTTGAATAGGCTATTTTTACTCCATTTTATGCTTCTGCCTAGGGGACGTCTTAGGAGAGGATCTCAATAGAATATTCATTAGCTTTATGCTGTTGCACCAAAATGAAATTTAGTCCCTTAACTTCCTCTGTCCTTGGGTGTGGTTGGCAAATGGCACTGATTGGATTTCTGCTCTCTCTCTGAGTAGGGTAATTTAACCTATTTATCTTTTAGTTGAGGAGGAGAAATATAAACCATTTACTCCTAAAGTATCCTAGGTTAGGGAAGATAGGATTTTGCAATTTTCTAGATGGCAATAAACTGCTTAGCCATTTAAATATCATCCCAATTTCCTTATTCCACTCATGCTGGTTTACCAGCCTCTAGGCAATGGAAGATGGAAAGCTGGTGTTGAACTCCTTTCTAAATTAATACCCCCATAGAAGCACAGAAGTGCACAAAACCTTTTCTCACAGAAAACATATATAACAAAAAAAATTTGTCTTTTATGTGAGGTTGGTAGAACTGTCCAGACCAGATCACCTCATAGGTGCATGATTGAGTCCACAGTTCTTACACGTTAGAGAACCCAAAAGACATGAACTAACATAAAAGTAATCTGGAACTAGTGAAAGATGTGTGGCCCAGCAGAAGTGAACTCCAATGCAAGGAGATAAAACATTCAAAGATAAATCTCAAAAGAAAAATAATTTCCTTAATATGATTTTTTCCCTTAATTCAAATGAGCTTTCTTCATCCAGTCTAATAGCACCATGACGTACTGCATATCCATTCTCTTAATCATTAAGCCCTTAGGATATCAGGTTCTTATCAGTATCAAACTGTCTTAAGAAAAAGCCACAGGTCTGTTGATTAAGAGAACAGAATTTCAGTCAAACTAAAGATAATATCTTGACTACACCATCATGAAACAAGACAGGAAAATGTCATGGCCGACATCAGGACCTGATACCATGATCAACTACTCCATATCCTGGTCCCAACTAATCAGTAGGGTCTATATCCCAAATCCATTAGTCACCATGATTAATGATGTTTCCCATATATAATCTATCACTTAGGAGCCAGCCGCCAGGGAGCCAGGTCTTAGAGAACTTACCTTTGTCTCAGGTGACTATTCATACTATTGTCTATGTACTTCAAAATTTAAAGATTTCCTGCTAAAATAGAACTACTGAAAAAGTCAGATATGATCTTTAGCAAAATATGTAGTAACCACAGTAAATGAAATATCATTGAAGCAGGAAAAATAATTTCTGAAATTCAAAAACATGGTTTTCAAATTTAAAAACTCAGATCAAATGAAAGAGGAAATACAATTAAAAAAGAGAGAGAGAGAATTGCCCTGGCTGGTATGGCTCAGAGGATTGAGCACCAGACTCTGAAGCAAGGGGTTCCTGGTTTGATTTTCAGTTGTGATACGTGCCTGGGTTGTGGGAAAGGTCCCCAGTGGGGGAATGTAGGAGGGGCAACCACATATTGATGATTCTTTCCCTCTCTTCTCCCTCCCTTCCCCTCTCTCTCAAAGTAAATAAACAAAAAATCTTTTAAAAAAGAAGAGAATTGATAGGTACATCTTCTGATGGTAACAAAATAAAATTAAAAATAAGTAATGAAAGAGAACCAGAAAATGTAATTGCATGAAAATATACCACTGTTCACCAAAATAAACCCTGGATCAAAAGAAAATTTAAAATAAAATTACAAGCTATAATAAATGCAAAAGAAAGGAGGATACATCATATCAAACCTATGGGGGCATGGCTAAGGCAGTACCCAGAGAAAAATAAATGCTCTTAATTACCATTATTATTCAAGATGACCATAAATAAAGGAAATGGCACCTTTCTTGAGGAATTAGAAATGTACAACAGAACAAATTCAAAGATAAAAGAAATTAGTAAAGTTAAAGTTAACAATAATGACCAAGAAAAACAATTGTAGAAGTAATCAATAAAAAGTTGGTTCTTTGAAGCGTTCAATAAAATAAACAGACTCTTCATGAGTATGACTAAGTAAAACTCCAGGGGAAACAAAAATATGCAAATTATGGATAATAAAGGTTTTAACTAAATAAATAGAAGTGATAAAAATATTTATAGTTTTATATACAAATTTATAACATCAAATATTAAATTCTAAAGGTAATGGATAATTTCCTAATGGAATAGAAGTTCCCAATATTAACTCAAAAAATAAAAAAATCTGACTGGATTTCTGGCCAAGATGGCAGTATAGGCAGACATGGCTCACCTCTTCTCATAGTAACATCAAAATTACAACTAGAATATAGAACAACCATCACCCAGGAATGTCATAAATCAAGCTCAATGTAAGTTGGACAACTATGTAACTGAAGATACCACATCCATCCAGACTAGTAGGAGGGAGGAAGACACAGAACAGGCTGGTCCCAGACCCATGTAGATAAGCATTCAGGAGGGATATCTTGGGAGTGAGGGGTACTAGACCCACACCAACCCCTCCCAGCCCAGGATTCCAAACCCAAGAAGATAAGTTCCCACAACTTCTGGCTTCAAAAACCAGTGGGGATTGAGTCAGTGTAAGAAAAAGTTGGAGCCCCAAGCAGTTCCTCTTAAAGAACTCACATATGGTCTCACCTATGCACACTAACTCCCTTTGAGCTCCAGCACTAGGGTAGCAGCTTGAAAGGCATCCGTGGTACACAGGGATAAACTGAAGTGTCTGGCACCAAGGTGAGCAGAGGCCATTGTCCCTTTGCTAAACCCTCCCCCCACAGAGCTGGTAAGCTGGTACCATATCTGAGACTCCATCAACCTGGCTAACAGTGTTTGACATGCCTTGGAGATTCCCAGAGGCTCTGCCCCACCCAATTTGTGGGCCAACTCAAGCTGTTTTCTCCATAAGAATGGCTGGTATTGGCTCCTAAATCCTATCAAACAAGCAATAGCTGGCTTCAGTGGGCCCTAGCAGCAGCCAGATTAGATTCACAGCTTGGAAATCTCCAAGCTCAGCACAAATAGCAGCCATCTTGCTTTATGAATCAGGTAGGGTGCCCTGGGAAAAACACAGGTGGGGGCTGACGTGGCCTGCACAACCTGGGAAACCCTAGGACCACTGAACATAGTTGACAGCTACAGACCACATTGGAGAATCACCACTCTTCCCCTGCACCGCTGATCCTCCATGGACAGTGGAGGTTGGTGGACAGTGGTCACAGCCAGTCCTTGCAGCTGACTGGCTGGATAGATCACTCCTATTGATCTGCCAACAGTAACTGAGGCTCAACTACAAGAGGAGGGTATACTTGGCCCACACAAAGGGAGCACTTCAAGTACCCAGCTTGCATGATAGGGAAGGCTTTTGCCACTGGACCCTACAGGACACTTACTACATTAGACAACTCTACCAAGACACAGAGTCAAAGAAGTTCTACCTAATATATAGAAACAAACACAGGGAGGCTGCCAAAGTGAGGAGGCAATGAAACATGGCCCAAATGAAAGAACAGATCAAAACTCCAGAAAAAGAGCTAAATGAAATGGAGATAAGGAATCCCTCAGACACAGAGTTCAAAACAATGCTTATAATGATGTTTGAAGAACTTAGGGAGGACCTCAGTAGCATAAAAAAACCCAGTCAGAAACAGAAGATACACTAATTGAAATAAAAAACAATTTACAGGGAAACAACAGTAGATTGGATAAAGCTGAGAATGAAATCAATGATTTGGAACATAAGAAATAAAAAAACAACCACACAGAACAATAAGAAGAAAAAAGAATGAAAAAAATGAAGATAGTACAAACAGCCTCTGGGACAACTTCAAGAGGTCCAACATTCACATCATAGGGGTACAAGAAAGGGAAGAGAAAGAGCAAGAAATTGAAAATCAATCTGAAAATACAGTGAAAGAAAACTTCCCTAATTTGGTGAAGGAAATAGACATGCAAGTCCAGAAAGTACCAAGTCCCAATTATGATGGATGCAAAGACACCAACTCCAAGACACATCATAATTAAAATGCCAAAGGTTAAAGATAAATATTCTTTTTTATCTTTTTATTGTTGTTTGAATAGAGTTGTCTCCATTTTCCCACCACCACTTTCTCCCACACCACCCACCCCCACCTTCCACCCTCTATCCTTCCGCCCTTTCGTTTTGTCCATGGGTCCTTTATACATGTTCCTTGATGACTCTTTCCCTTCTTTCCTCCCATGTATTTTCCACCCTCTCCTATGGCAACTATCAGTTTGTTCTTTATTTCAATGTCTCTGGTTACATTTTACTTTCTTCTTTGTTTTGTTGATTAGGTTACGCTTATGGGTAAGATCATATGGTATTTGTCTTTTACCGCCTGGCTTACTCAATCGCCAATGTACACCACACACAAAAATAAGCTCAAGATGGATAAAAGACTTAAATATAAGTTGTGATATCATAAAGTTCTTAGAGGAGGATATAGGCAGGAAAATATCAGATATTCCATGTAGCAATATTTGCACTAATACGTCCCCTAGAGAAAAGGACATAAAGGAAAAAAATAAACAAGTGGGACTTCATCACAATAAAAAGTTTCTGCATGGGTAAAGAAAACATCAGCAAAATGAAAACAGAACCAACCATATCAGGAAATACATTTGCCAGTGATACCTTGGACAAGGGTTTGATCTTCAAAATATATAAAGAACTCACACAACTCCACTCCAGGAAGACAAACAATCCAATAAAAAATGGGCAAATGACCTGAACAGACACTTCTCCAAGGAAGACATACAGAGGGTCCAGAAACATATGAAAGGATGTTCAGCATCACTAGCCATCAGAGAGATGCAAATTAAAACCACAATGAGGTACCACCTCAAACCAGTCAACATAATGGCCAACATAAACAAATCAACAAACAAGTGTTGGAGAGGATGTGGAGGAAAGGGAACCCTAGTACACTGGTGGTGGGAATGCAGACTGTTGCAGCTCCTGTGGAAAGCAGTATGGAATTTCCTCAGAAAACTAAAAATGGAACTGCCTTTTGATCTAGAAATTTCACTGCTGGGATTATACCCTAATAATCCTAAAACACTAATTTAAAAGAACCTATGCACCCCAGTGTTCATAGCAGCACAATTTACAAAAGAGATACTCTTAAAAGCAGTAAGAGAAAAGAAGGTAGTTAGAAGATGGTTACCAGATGGGAGAGGGAGGGGGAGAATGGGTGAAAAGGTAAAGGGATTAAGAAGTACAAATAGGTAGTTACAGAATATCCCTGGGGATGTAAAGTACAGTATAAGAAATGGAGTAGCTAAAGAACTTATATGCATGACCCATGGACATGAACAATGTTGGGCAGATTTCCTTAGGGAATAGGGAGTGCTGGGTGGAAGGGGGCAAAGGGGGTAAAATCAGGACAACTGTAATAGCATAATCAATAAAATATGATTTTTAAAAATTGGACTAATTACTAGAGTTAAGATTGGAAATGTGGTTATAGATCTACTGTTACAGGAAATTGAAACAACCAGACACCAGAGGGGTTAAGAGCATGATCCTTTATTCATGCGTGGTCCCAGAGGAGTCCAACTCCAAACTCTGGGCCCTGAACAAAGGGGTTACAGGGCTTATATACTTTATCTCTACATGGCTATGTGGCAGAAGCGAGATACAGAAGCGGAATGCAGAGGAATGCAGGGGTTAATTCAGATTTTTTCATTTGGTTAGTCAGCACTCTATGTTTTGACTGGTGCAGACTGGACCATTAGCACCTTATCTCCTGGCTGGCTAGCTGGCTGGCCTTGCCATTTATACTAGGGGAGGGGGACCCTGTGCTCTGGCCTTGCCATTTGAACTGGGGGAAGGGGGACCCTGTGCTAAGGCCTACTGGGTTTAAAGTCATTTTTTTATATCATTCCCCCCTTTGATGCTAGACTGAGCTTTCTTCAGTCATAGCATCATTAGAACTGGGCTGGAGTCTCTGGTAGTGGTGCCTTTGGATGTCAATCAGGAACAGGTGCCAGGTGCCAGGTGGGACAATGGTCCATCCTTGGGAGTAGTTTTCTCCCCCAACCGGCAACTTCCGGAGCTTCAGGGCCTGTAGTCACAAGGTGGGTCTGGTCCTTTCTGCATCAGGGTCTGAGGCTGCCTTGGCTCAGCTGTGATAGATCCAGGGGGTGATACCTGAAACTTTAAGGGCAGCTGGGGTGGTTAATAGTACCAGGTGGGGACCTGTCTAGGTTGGCTGGAGAGGTTCTCTCTTCTAATTTTTTATTTATATACATATTGTCCTGGCTGAAAGGAGTGCACTGGCTTTCTTCGGGGCTGGGGTTTCTGGCCTAGTTCAGCCTTATTTATGTTGTCTAAGATCTGTCTTAGCCTCTCTAGATATTGAGTATTGTTTAGTTCCCCCATTAGCTTCAAATTCTGTCTTTTTTCTAATTTTATTTAAATATAATTTTAAGGCTGAATGGAGTGTGCTGGCCTCCCCTCTTGGCTGTATCTTGAATCGTTCTTTCTTTTCAGATATACATTTACTTTATATTCATATAAAGGACAATGGATGAAGGTCTCAATCTTCTTGTAACTACTTCCGGCTGGACATGGACATCGTCTTACCTACCCTTGGGTCAGGGGTGCTCTGAAAGGGGATGGGTACAGTACAGAGGAAGTCCTTCCTGTAAGGGAAGGACCTTACAGGATCTTAGCCAGTTAGCTGTCACTAGGAAGTTGCAGGTTTGGTGCCCAAAGGCTGGTATTACTGGACCATTGGCATCTTGGTCATATTCTGGAGGTGACATATTAGGCATATATCTTATGAAAACAGAAGAGCACACAGGTTAATTTATACAACAATCTCTAAACTAGTCTCTGTTCCTGTGAGACCGTCTTTTAGGAAGACATTCTATTGTAAGGTCCTTCTTGAAATGACATCTAACAATGGCAATTTGACAGGTCCTTTGCACCTGTAAGTCATACATCTTTGGTGATATTACAAACCCAGTTTCAACTTTCAAATGAAAACAAACTTTCAAGACAGTTAGCTGCACCGTTCAGATGTCCAACACTGAGCACTGTGATTTTCCTTGAATCATTATTTTTCTCCATAAGATCACCCTCACTGTTATTACAGGGACTACTTTGGGTCCTACTTTTAATTTTGTCTGTTCATTTGCATAAACACACCAAGAGCAGCCTGGATTTTTTTTTTTATGATTTTTAAGTCCACTTTGCTGGAACTCACACAGGGAACTCTTAGATTGACTTCTCAGTCTGCCCCTCAGGGCACAGAAGCAGAGACACACATCTGTTATCTGGCTTCGCCTGTATCAGTCATTTCACTCAAGTCTTTGAGCTTCTATTGTGCTTACAGGTTCCTTTTTAGCCATCTTTCAGGAAAGCAACCTTCGTTCCCTCCCTGGAAAGACTGGCACGAACCGCATAACTAACCAAAGTACCAGGCTTCTCTCGTGGGCTTCCACTAGCTTCGCTAGTCAATCCTAGTTCCCCAGGGCTTTCTGGTGACGAACAGGACCCATACATGCCTCATTCGGGTGTGACATTCCAGTCAAAGTCTTGGTTAACAAAACCATTATTAATGACTGGTCTTATTGGTTTTATGCAAATAAACCTTACGTTATCACACACTCTTTCAGAATGCCAAATTCTGGAGGGATCAGGTAGGGAGAAAAATACAAAGCATGATGGAAAATCCTTTTCCTTATTCACTTTTTTTACAGAGCATGAAGTTTCAACCTTTTCTGGAATTTTTAATTTCCTTTTCAGAGCAGATACAGAGTACAATCCAAAATACAGTTCTAGAACAATACACAGGTAGAGGCATTCCCTTGCACCAAATGTGTCCATTGGTGCCTTATGGAGACATGCTTTTTCAGGCCAGGTCTCTTGGCAGAAACATGCTCTTTGCCTCATGCTGAATCACTCATCAGCCCCAAATGACCCTTCC